>APFE031750286.1:2329-20756 GCA_000404065.3 Pinus taeda
ATAAAAAGAGGTTTTATTTATTTACCATAATTCTTGTTTATTTATATTTTGATTTATTTATTGTATTTCTTTTATTTACAATGGTATTTGACCCATAGGCTTGGTATATAATTAGATGTTGATTTCTAATCTTATTTGATATGTTTTTATTTATTTACCAGACATATTTATACCTCTTCTATATTTATTTATTTATCTTACCTCTTTTATAAATATGGTAATTGGCCCATGGTATTAATAATTGTGTCCCAAAGGATCCACCTAAATAAACCTATTTTTTTAGTTTTCATAAATATAAAGAGGTTAATGGAGTAAAGATAAAGAGAGGTTTTATTTATTTACCATACCTTATTTATTTACCATAGCTCTTTTTTTTTACTATTGGTAAACCTCTTTATATTTTAAATTTATGTTGTCTTTATACATAATTAATAATCATTAGATTGATTTACATAGGGCCGACATTAGATTAACAATTGTTAAATGTTTAAATATTAACGTACATTACTATTTATGTTTAGATTTACTTTTAAGTTTACTGTTTACTTTTTTACACAAGATCTTACCCCATGGGTGAATAATTATTTTATTTTTAATCTCAAATTATAAATATCTTTGAAAAATACATATAAATAACTAAAAACAATTTTATATTAATTAAAATAAAATAATTTTCAATTAATTGAAAGTTAAAATAATATTATTTGAATGAAAAGTTGCTTTCTATTTTTCAAAGAGACTAAAGAGATTTGTAATTATTTTATTTAATCTTTGAATTACAAATAACTTAATAATTTAATAATTTAAACTGCCGTAAATTTGGGGTTTTGAGCGATTTTTCCCTAAATCGTAGGGGTTATACATCATCTTGCCTTGATAATTGGAAATGTAAAGGCATTGTTTTACATTTGGCACTGTTTCTACCAAGGTAACACCTATCCAAATCTATGGGAGGATAAAACTAATCCAGATCATGCGACTGAATTTTCAGTGGATCCTATCAAAATCACTAATCCAGATCGCGCGGCTAGATTTTCAGTTGTTATAGCTCCAAATCTCACTATTATGGTTTGTGATGCTGCACTCATGGCCTAGGGCAACCCCTCCTTCCAGACCTGGTCCAAAATTTAAAAAAACAACGTTTTATCCTTGTACGCGACATTGCCCTGAGTTAAACACATGTATACGCGGGTAGACATATACCCAACCCGTGTATATGTATTAAAACACTTAAAAAATATAAAACTCCTTATTCTTGGGCGGAGATCGCGGGTTTTACCTGCTGACCACCTGTTAGTGCCTGTTACTCTGAAATTTGTCACCATGACTATCTGCAGTTAATATGGCTCCATCAATAGTCATATTATCCTCCTTGTCAAGCCTCATACCTCTGCTCTTCATGTAAAACTTCAAAAAAGAGAGAAAGTCACTTAAAAACATGTTTATCTCTGGGTACGCAGGTTTTCTCTACCTTGCCTGCGTGTACGCATCCCAGACACACTGTACCTGCGTACTTGTATGCTCTGTAAGCCAAAGGATGGGTGCGTACCCCTGGAAAGGTCAAAAGGCACGAGTTTCATCTTTAAAAAGTTACTTGTGGTCACTTCTAGAGTCTTCTAGAAGAGTGTTTGACGTGTATTGAGCGCCTCCAGATGGTTCATGCTTCCCTATGATAGAGGAACTTATCCCATCAAGAGAGGAGCTACCCCATCCGAAAGAGGGAGTATCCCATTGATGTTGGAACTGAATAACTTCCTCTAGAACACTATAAATACAGGCATTGGGCCAGAGGAGGGGAGGTTAAAAAGTTGAACATTCCAAAGGGTAAATGTTGCTGGAATTAGGACTTCCATTGTTAACTTGTGAGGAGAGATTACCATCCTTTCTTGTTGCTATATTGGAAGTGGGTGAGCTTGTTAGAGGAAAACTCTTGCTGGACCCTGGGAGGAACTTGCACAACACCAAGGCTCAGGTTGTAATGGTTTCTTTTTTGTTTCCTTAATACAAATAAGTCCATTCTTGTCAATGATTTGCTGTTAATGAATTGTTTCATATACTCCTTGGTCTATATGTTGAATATGCTTTGTTTTATGGAATATTCAGGTGTTATGTAATCGTTTGATTGTTAGTGTATGCATGTTTCAACGCGAAGGAGGAGCTCATCTGGATCGACGAGGCTATACTGCTACAACAACCGTTGGACTTGAGGTAGGATCGAAAAACACTTGGTTTCTCATAGAATAATCCATGTTTAGAGAAGGATTGCTCTTAATTGTCTTGTTTGTCACTAGAGAGTCTTAGACTCCTAGGGAGGTTAGTTTTGTCAGCAAAAATAACTCTTTCCGCATGACACCTTCTAAAGCCATGATCCCATATACAATCCACCTTTATCAATTACTAGATCATTTGATCATTTTACTTGATCACGAAGAGCAATAAAATCATTTTCCTTTTGGGGATTTTGCCCAAAAACTAGGGTCTTCAACTTTGAATGATAATATCTCCCAAACTAGGATGCCTCTTGGGGTGTGCCACATACCACTAGAAACATATTGATGATGAAAATCCAACTACGAGGATCTCCAGGGAAATATTAATGATTTTCCATTTCAAAAACCTTCGACAAGTTCAGGGTATGTCCTTAGTCCAGGGAACCCGAACCTAGAACTCAGGGTTTTCAACTATCCAACAATGTAGCTTCCAACTTGATTTAATCTAGAAAAATAGAAGAAGCACTAATTAAATGTTTGACATCAATGATAGGTGTTTTAGTCAAATTCAAACCATAACATCAATGACAACACCATCTAAAAAACTCCCCCTTTTTCATTAATGGTAGCACACATACTCCTTCTGTGAATACAAATCTCGTTGACTTCATGCCTTGATATCCTTATTGTGATTATTTCCCCCCTTTGACATCAATGGAAAAGGGTGACTCCCCTTGAAAAACTGCCTCTTCTTATGGACCTGCAACTTGCTTCTGCTCCCCCTGACGAGAATCCTTCTTCTGTCTTCCTGTCAATATGGATCACTTTTCTTGTCAAAACTATTATTCCAATGAAACTTCCCATGACACTTCTTCATATATACCAACTGTCATCATATCAATGATTTATCCTCAAATGTGCTAGTGCAATTGCTTAGACTCCTCCTCTTCAATATTGAGGGAGTCATCTTGTTGGATTCTTCAAAATAATGTATCACCTAGCTTGTTGGCTGGGTCATCTTGAATTGTGTCATCGTCTAATGTACCTGTTGATTCCTCATGACCGTTTTCCTTTACAAAACTTGAAATCACGACTATTGAGAATTTCTTATATGATTGATCTTCTTGTACATATTTCCTTCTCTAGAATTTCTTCCACATGATGTCAATATTGTCATTCACGATTGATTCCATCTTATACATGCCATCATGATCTATGTGCCCATAGTTATGGCATTTGTAACATTCAATGTTAGAGTTGTCATTCATGGAATATTCCATCTTATACCTACAATCTCGAGCTATATGCCCATAATTATGGCATTTGTAACATTCAAGGATGGTCCTAAATAATAGAGCAAATGACATATGATTTTTGTTGTCAGATTCATCGTGAAACCTATTTCATGATCGTACAAATTTGCTTCTAGGGTTTTGAAAATACCCTTGATATTTGTACCTATCAAAAACTTTACAATCCCTAGACATATGTTGAAAGTTAGTAAATGAAAAGTAATAATCATTAAACAAATTGGTGTACCTAGATGAGTTATCTTTTATACATGGTCTTCTGTATTCATTCTTCTTCAGAGGCAATAGGGTACTCTTTTGATGTGATTTTTATTTGATTGATTTAGCATCATTCTTTGTAGCTGCAACATTTTTAATCTTCTTCAATCTTTCATATTATTCAATCTTTTCATCATTCTGACCTTGCAAAGTCCTGGAGCTTATGCCTTCATCACATGTATATTTTCCTGTTTCTCCTACTTTTATCTTAAATTGAGCCAATTCTTGATTTTTCCTATCAGTAACCTACAAGTGTTCTTTTTTTCCAATTCTTGAACTTTCTAATTTCATTAAGAGCCACGTTAAGTTATTCTTTCTTTTGAGCAAAGTCTTCTTGAAACTAGATTTTCAAGATATGTCTTCTCCTTTCCACTTCTTCTATTTATATCTTTAGAAGAGTGACATTTTTTTCTTCTCTATAAGGACTTGTACTTTTCTTTCAACTTTTCATCTTATTTCATGAGCCTATCTATTTCTACAATAATTGTATCCAATTCATTTAGGTTATATACATACTTTTGATCAGATTCTTTTAGTTGTCTTGTCAGATCCTTCTCTTTCCTATCTACTTCCTGCACTTGGAGTTTCAATAGATAAACTTCTTCTTTAAGTGTTATATTTACTTTATCCATGTTTTTCCATTCTTATTCTTCAACTTTTCTTGCTTCTTCCAACTACATTCAAAGAACATTCATGATTTCCTCAGATTCTTCATTCTTTTTATTAAGACTTCTGACACATCCTTTTTGCATCTTCAGTTGTTCTTCTAGAAATTTGACATGTTCTTTTTCAATCTTAATTTCCTTTATATCTCTAATAGCTTCACTTTGAAATTCAATCTCAGTCATTTCTTCATCTTCTTCTTTAGGTGCTTCCTTCCTTTTATCAGTAGTAATAGGATTTGAAATCCTTTCAATACTTGGAACTTGTTTTTGATGCTTTGCAGTTTGCTTCTTTGACTTCCCCATAATTTCACTCTAAGAATTTCCTTCCAACTATTAAGCTACTACCAAAGGAACCTTCTCCAATACCAATTGTTGGAAATACTGAGAGGAGGGTGAATCAATATTTCTGATCAATTAGTAATTTTAATATTTTTGAGCATTAATTTTCTTTAACATTTCATCAACATAAACAATAAATAACAACATTCAACAATGCACAATAATAATGAAATTAGACACATATATTTTTTGGTGGAAAACCCCCTTTGTGTCAAAAACCACTAAACACTTCTTAATATTTATCTTATTCTTCAAAAGAAATAATTACATTAGGTTTTTAGATCCAATAGAAAGAAGGTCCAACCCCCTAGTTTACAGGCTCCAACTTGTAGGATGCTCCAAAATCCTATTTACCAACTGCAACTCGGAGGATTCTCCAATGCCCTAGATCTCAGGCTCCAACCTTATGTATGCTCCAACACCTTGTGCTTCATCTGCAACTTGATAGATGCTCCAACACCTTATGTACCTTCCCTAACACATCCCTACTACCTTAAAGTGTTCTCAAGATCCAACCTAAAGGTGACTCCAATCTCTTTCCTTGCACCACCCTGCCACCCTAAAGAAACGACGAAACATGTTTCATAATTTTTGGATTGGGTCCCCCTATGCTCTGAATCAATATAAGAAAACTGTAAAGAAGATACTACCACTCTGCTCAGTCAAGATATCATTGAAAAGTCCTAATATCCACAATTCTCAACACTACTCTAACTGACCACTGTAAACCATTGACATCAACTCAATCACAATGGAAAATCAAGCCACTACACAAAATTCACATCAAACCTTGACTGTAAATATAATTACATCCATTGATTATTGTACAATACACTCTCACTTTTTTTGCCACTGCACTGCACTACTCATGAATGAATATGCGTTCAAAGGATCATGAAGTAGTCTATCCAAACCACTATGTAATGATGCCTCAATCCAAGATGCCTTAGGTTATCCTTATGACCTTCTAGCAATTCTCTCCAACTATGCCCAAGTAAGGTTACTAGCATGCATCTTATAGTTTCTTGGATATAACTATGAAGCACCTTCCAAAATGCTACAATAATGGAAAAACATGAAATATTACTTCAAATTAATGAATCATCTTACTCTTGCTATATAAGTCACTAATTCAGGTATCAACAATCATGTATGGCAAAATCACTATCAGTAGGTAACAAGAGCAATGTTACTCTCCAAATATCATTGTAGTCAACAAAGTTCGTCTAGATCTCCTTATGCATATAGATCACCAATTCAAGTCATTGTTGTAGTTTCACACACAAGGTTGAACATATATCGCTGTCAATTCATGTGTGATTAATGTTACTTTATCACTAAAGTGTTGTCATATAAGCTAGATCACTGTCCTAAGATGTTGTCACTCAAAACAATCATATTAACTGAGGTCATTGTGGGTACAATCAATGTCACTGTCAATATGTCAAACTTTAGCTACACTCATATATTCAAAGTGTTGTCATCTAATACAAAGGTAGTTCATTGTCTTACTATAATTGCAACATAGAGGTCATTGTAGTTCTAAGTAAGATCACCGTTATATAGGTATGAAAATCATTTAAGAACTTGGGTTTATATGCATCAATAATTGACCTAGATGAAAAGAGCAGCTATGCTATATGGATAATAGGTCACTATATAATATTAAAAGAAATATTTTTGTTGTTTAAATTACTATAATTCATATCATGGATCATTGATTTTCTATAGTTGGTGCTCTTTAGTTGTTTAATGATAAGTATTCATCATCACTATACATGAAATTTCCATAGGCTTATTAATACGTGTATGCAATCTTACACTAAGTATCTCAACAAAATCAAAAATCAATCATTGGATAAGTGCATTTGATCCTACCAAGTTGTTGAATCATGAAATCAATGATTGGCTCGGTGCATTTGATCCTTGAAGTTTTTCATTGATACAGTGAGATTAAGACCATTTTCTTATGGTGAGAATCAATGTCATTTATTGACAAGGGGACCTATAACAAATGTGGCATCATTCATATATCAAATATGTTACTTTCATTCAAGCCAATGCAAATTTTATTGAAACCTAGACTACAAAACCATGATACAAACAAACTACTTATTTCAAAACATACCACTGCACATATATCCCTTGACACACTTTTATATCAGAAATTCGATGCCCTCATAAGGTTGTAGGTTTAGTTAACTTAATGAACTGTTCGCATATATATAATACCAAAATCACTTAAATTTTATGTCCTAAAATAGTTCTTATCCTAGTCCACACAAAACAAGTTTATTTAAGTATGAAGCAAAAACTCATTTTGGCATGTGTATAACTCTTAAAACAAAGCCACAACTACATGTTTTCTTGTGACCAGGTCAATGCCCTAGAGAGGGTTGAATAGGAGATTCCATTTGGGTGTAGAGGATCCACAAGCCAAACAAATTATTGTGTAACTTTTACATTCAACTTGATGCCCTAAATGAAATGATGTGATCGACTTTCTATGCAAACAAACCAAAAAGAAATTATAAAATTATTGTACTTACTTTTTTCCAAGAAATGGATCCTAAAAGGACCAAATTTTGAAACCAAAAAGAACTTAGTATTGTTGCAGAAGCTCTTGTATGAGACAGTAGGAAATTAGGACTGAGATAGGGCCGAAACTGTTAATCTATACTACTTAAAAGGGCCACAAAATTATCCCTTGCTAATATTCACTTCTAAAGAAATAGGTATCAGGAAGTATTGATCCAATGAACCAACAAAAGCAAGGAAAATATATCAACCCTAACCGTATTCTTTGATCTCTACAATTCTTCTTAAGGGCGAAAAAAAATTTCAGAGCTTCTTTCACAAAAGAATAGTCATTGAGTTTCATACCTTTCGAAGGAGGGGTCTCATTTATTTTATATATCTAGAATGGTATTTTAGCGGATGTAATAAGCTCATATTTTGGTGGGTTTCATATTTAAATTTTAATTTTGCAGGGATAGCTAACAAGGTAAACTTTCTTTTGAAATTTGAAATTTATTTAATATTTACATTCGAGGATATAATCAATAGTTTTTAGGAAATATGTGAAACTCAAGGAGAGAGATGGGATTTGATTCTGAGAACCCCTTATACATAAGAAATTTCCCTTAAAATCCCTTAAATTTATGTGACAACCCAATACCCGTGGTTGGTCAATGAAGGATTCTAAGGAGAAAACCACTTGAGGGTTTTAGGTTTTTTAAATATGTTTAACTTTAGATCCAAAAGACCTTCTCAAGCCCTTGATCCCATATAAAATCCACCTCTAGCCATTACTAGATCATTTTATCATTTGAATTAATCAAGGAGAGCATTCGTATCATTTTCCTTTTGGGGTTTTAGCCTAGAAACTAGGGTCTTCAACTTCGAATGTGAATATATCTCAAATTAGGAGGCCTCTCAGGACTTACCACATACCACTGGAAACATATTGACCAAGGGAATCTAATGACAAGGATCTTTGAGAAAATATTAATGATTTTACATTTAGAAAACCTACAAAATTTTCGACGCACGTCCTTAGTCCAGCGAACCCAAAATTATAACTTAGGTTTTTCAACTATTGAATAAGGGAGCTTCTAAATTTATGTAATCTAGACAAGTATAAGAATCGTTCATTAACAGTTTGACATCATTGACAGGTGTTTTAGTCAAATTCAAACCCCAGGGTTGACATCAATGACAACACAATCCAACAATAACAATGACCAACATGCTTCATATCAACATGCTTAGTGCTAGCATGAAAATGTAACAAGTCAGTATGTTTATGTTGATATAACTAAAAAATATGTATGTGTAATAACACATAAGAATACACAATTACAACAAGAGATAAAGGGATGGACAAGAGATAGAATATAATACATAAGGGAGTAAACATGTTCCACGAGGGATTTTAATATCCAGCTTGACAAGACGTTATAGATGTGGGTTTTGTTTGGAATATTATGAAGCATGTTTATGATGATTTGTGAATCTCCATCCACCAGGAGATTTTTGAAGCATTCAGAATGAGAAAACTCCAGCCCTATACATAGACACATAAGCTCAACAACTGTTGGCTTGTATGGGTCTGACCCAGGTTTAGAGGTGATTTAGCCAAACAAATCCTAGTACTATTGGCCCTTTTGGCAACAATCTGCAGAGTGCGGAGTGAGGTCTCACCCGAAGTAGTATGGGAGGGTGCTAGAACCAGGTTTCCGCACCTTAGGGATGTCTGATGAGCTTTTGGTGGTCCGCGGCTTGACCCTGCACACATGTCACTATGCGCACCTATTAGTCCTTCGCAACCTGTGAGGCCACCTTCGTGCAGCCCTAGCCAGGGTGCGATCCATATTATACTCAATTTCCTTTCTATTTAACCTATTATTACTCAATTACTTAACTGATCGATGTAAGATTAATGATAATTAACAGTATACCCAGTACTCATATAAGTTTGCGCAATAAACAAAAAAACATAAATGTAAAGAAGGCAATACATAAGCAGATGAACAGAAATAGGAATCAACTTCTCTTTATTATTCTTCATTCAAGATTACAAACCCAACACCGCCCTATGCACTCAGCTGCAGGGTTCCGCGTACTCAAATGCGGACTCTACTAGGCCTCTGCGCACTCAGCTACAGAGCCTCTTCCTACTACTACAACCCATTACACTTAGACTCTTACTCTATGCTCGAACCATTCATATTCTTCTCTCTAATTTGCTATCTTTACAACTTAGAGCCTCGCTCTATTTATACAATCCCATGGTCCGTGGACCATGGGTAGGCTGACATGACTTTACATTACATTACAATACTTTAGGGAAGAAATCCCTATGACTCAACCTATAATTCACGCTCTGTGCCTGCAATTCACAGAGTCTTACCATACATTTGACCAAAACTTGGGCTTTGAGCCCCAAAAGATGATGTTAGGGTATTCCATGCCCAACAGGTCCCCAACACAATCATCATGACTCATCCCTGAGTCACTTAGTCAGCGTGGAAATCTTGGCACAAAGTCCCTCTAATTGGTCCCGAACTACTCAGAGGTTTGCGGTGCACTGTTCTGCGGTTTTCTGGACCTACTACATGTGTTATTCTGATGCTTCTTTGTGGGGAGAAAATCCCTGCCTTAGCGCTTAAAGCCCCTGCATCTGTGCAATATTTCCCTCGATATTTTCTGTAATGGTGAAAGCCTCATCAATCCATGGTTGGATGCAAAGTGCCTCTTTCTATCTGGCAGCATCCACTTCCTCTTTCAGTGCCCTTGCATGGTGCATCTTCGCAATCGATTAAGTGAGGACGACTATTTGCGTCATTCCCCTTACGTCGTCATACTACTCCTAAAGCTTGCACACCTCTGTTTCCAGGTGTTGTATGTTGGGATCATCCTATAAGGATGTGAGGACTCCAAAGGCTTGGTCCAAGATACTGGTACAGTCCTTCACTGCCTGTCCAATTTCTTCCAATCCTATTTGAATATCACTAACGCGTTGCTCTCTAAATTCCGGAGGAGTGGAATTTTGTGCCTTTAGCTGCAACTTGGAAATCTGGAGATTCAGCTCTAGCTGCACTTGCTTTGTTTCCTCGTGCGTGGTTCAAACTCCACTTGCCAAACAGTGGATCCGCATTTCTGTTGGTAAGTCTATGGCGATGGACAACTCTAGGACTCGCCGACACGCTTCATCAACTGTCTGCACTATCTGTTGATTATATGACACCAGTTCGTTATGCTACAGGCTGAGCTATTTGATGTTGATCTTTTTCTCATTCATCACTTGAATCACACAGCCTTCCTTGGAATGGAGCTCTGTTGTTATTCCATCCTACAGCTGGTATAGTGTGTCACATGGAAGAGTAGCCAAATCAAGGCCAAGTCCCCTGATCCTTCCAACTGCGGCTCTATCGGTCTCATTCTCTGCTGCTAGCGCCCCTTCGGGAGCACTATGGTGTTGGCCATCTTTGTGTTTAGTAGCTGCTCTATTGTTGATGTGCCTGTTGTACCATAGGTGGCTATGGTTCCTTCCTATGGGGGCCGCCCCTGTAGTTCCTACAGTTGCACCCTTAGTGGCCCCAACACAGCCTGCTACTCCAACATGGCTTCTTGGAGTGCTTCCTTGGTTCCCTCGTGAACCACATCACTGATGTCGTAGACACCTTCTGTTAACATGATTGGGTTGAAGGTCAATTTGGAGGCCTTGACCTTTTTTCGTGGACCCAATCTCTCTATGGCGCGTGACCTTTTCAGTTGGGTAGACATTGTGCAAGGGTCTGCGCCTTCTTCTGCAAGGTTTGTGTTGTCTGCCTCCTGTCCCGTAGACAAGTCCTGGCCTTCCTCTTGCTGTGTTGTTGTGGCCCCTATTGTCTACGCTACTGCTACAACTTCGGTGGCCTTTGCCTGCTCTAAGGATGCCTTTGCTGCCTTGCGGACTGCCCTTACCTCTGCTATCACTTTTTTATTGCGCCTCTTTTCGACCTCATCCTTTCTCCTCTTGGCTACTGTCCTATCTAGCTCCGTCAAATCTGGGGCATGCCACTCAGGAGGCCATGATTCTAACACTGAAAAATCACATCATCAATGGCGATGAAGGGGAGCTTGGTCCACTGTTGTGACAGATCCTTTCACACCTTGATGCAGACATTGTGCATGTCCACCTTGAAGTCTACAAAGCTCCGCGGACTATTGTAAATTGTGGGGGATAGGCACAGCCTCCTATTAATCCACATTTGGATGCTAGCCTCCATGAGCACCCAGAAGATCTTTATCTCACAAATCCCCTTCACATCCTTGGTAGCCCAGAGCGACACATATTTTGCAGCCTCTAGTAAGTCCTATTCGATGCTCGGGAACTGACTATCCTATGGTAGTTCTCCCACTACCAGCACAATGGACAAGAGCAACCATGCATAGTGGAAGGTCTTACCCTGCTCCTGGGCTTCTTTGTAGTTGGTCAAGAATTCCTCATAGAGGAACTTGACCCAGTTGAATTCGACCCCTTCTGTGTATTGTTCAACCAACGCAACTACCAACACTGTTACTTCATCACCGTAGCATTTTCTCATTACCTTTACGGCCAGGAGTTGGGTGGTCACGTGCACCACGTTATCTTGGATGCTGCTAGTTGCGTAACCCCTCTTTTTCTTCTCGAGCTTGTATTTCTTCTTCATGGTTTCTGCGAGAGCCAAATCGCTGCTTTTTCCTACTATTGTCCTGGTGTCCTTTCCCTTACAGGGAAGCCAAGAAATTCGGTGGATGAGATTCGCCATGATGGGAATAGGTTCCTCTAGCCAGAGGTACCCATCGTGCACCAGGCACAACAGCTGCCTGATGAGAAAAATAGTGTTGGGCATGTGGTGAAAGTGTGGAATCCACAGTCGATGAAGCAATCCGACCTTCTCCACACCACGCAGCCATTTTCGTGGATATAATGTTGTGAGTGGCCCCTCCGTGCTCTGCTTGATGAGGCTCTCTGTCTCTAAGTGTAGGAACTTCTCGCCGTCTATGAGGTCCCAATCTTCAAACTTCGTTGTGCACATGAGGCCCAGGTGCGAGCCCTCAAACACAATTCCATCAGGGAGGAGGGGGGTTTGGAGTGCGCTCTTGGTGGCATCCAGATCCTTTGGTATCTTGTTTTCCCTTTTCAGGAAGGGACGTACCCAGGAAATTTCAGTGTAGAGTGCACCAGTTGGATGTCCTCTTCTATGTCCTTTACTTCCTCTATCTCATCAATGAGGGCCTGTAGGTCCTTCTCCTTGTCATCTGTCTCAATCGTGATAGCCTTGCCCTTTTCTTCCATTGACAGCTTACCAAATCGTGGATTCCACGGGGACATGTGGACTTGTCCCACTGCATGCTTATCTTTTTTCAGCCTCAGCATTTGAGGTGATTTCAGGATTTCTGGCGCGTCCCCAGCATCTTTGGGAACATCCTGCACCATGGGGTTTTGCACGGCTTCATCGGCAGTTCTTTCTAAAAAGCCCACACCTCTCTTAGTAGCTGCCATCTTTTTTGAATGGTATGTGGTTGTTCACAAACTTCAGAGCTTGAATATCACTTGATGCTAGACACTCTGGGCTCTAATCAACTGCTCAGATCTCAATTGAACAAGTCTTGTCCTGTGGCTTGCCCCTGGCGTCTTATAGCAGCTTATGAATTCAAATTTGACCATTCCACCCAATTCTGGGCCATTAATGCTTTCTTGGAGGAAAATTGTGCCAAATCTTGCCCTTAATTCATGTCTTAAATACCCATCACCCACTCTCCTTTGCCTTAAATCAGACATCCTGTCATGAACAGTGACACCAACAATCATTTCCCAGCCTATCCACGCGATAATGCAGCCCCCTATGCGTAGGCGTGAACCTTGTGACATGTTGATGCTGCACACATCTCCCTTATTAGGTAGCTCCTAAACATACTCTTTTATAGTCCCGCACTCTCTTTCAACTGCCTGGAGCACTGAGACTATACTCCCTACGACTAGTTAGGTGGTCACATCACCTGTGTGAGACTTCAATTTGCCTTCTAGCATAGTCCGTGGAAACTCCTCAATTGCCCTCCTGAAAGTTGGCACCATGTATTCTATTGTATGTAGTGTGCTCCCATGGTTACTGCGTTTGGTGAGGTGCAATCGTAGCTAGGGCAACAAAGTCATAAATTCTCGGCGACAATATTCTAATGCAGTGGTATGATCATCGATTTCTTGCCTTGTCACCCTTGGTTTATCGACGAGACCTGCTTGTGTGATCTCATTTTCCAGCCTCTTGATCTCAGTGTCCAACAAATTTCTTTTCTTCCTCAATCGTACCCAGTCCTTTTTGAGTTCGCGAAGTCTAAGGTTCCCTCACCGAATGGCTTTTTGAATCCTTATATGTTCGACCTTGCGTAGCTGTGTGATTTCTTCATCCTGGTCTTCACACACTATCACAACTGCGGGAGCCATTACGTGTGGATCCCTTTTTGTATTCTCTCTAGAAATTATGGTCTCTACTCTATTCTGCACCTTTGGAATCTTTTCCACGCTTAGGGTTTTACACATGGTCCTATAGGCCCATCGAACCTCTAGCATGCACAGGTCCCAATCAATTCGTCTCGCCTGGTGAACCTTGTTTAGTACTTCACACACCTTACCAAATGCCTCTCTGTGGATGATTGGTAACACACGTCTTCCTAGGCTGCAGTTTGTTCCGATTCTCTATTCTAGTAGTCACGTGCACTTGTGGGGTCTGTATAGCATATGTCTGTACCCATCGGAAAAGGTGGGCATGCAAGTTGTTCCACCCTAGATGACTAGCTCGTGTTCTAGGTTGGGGCTTCCCAAAGCATAGGCGCATCATCCTTCTACAGCCGCACCATTCCTCAAAACTTTCTTGATGCGTACCCCACCACCATGCAGGTGTTGCGTGTAGCACCCATTTCAAGGCATCAAATCACTACTGTTCTGGTATTGTGCTTTCAAATTTGCCCAGAAATTCATCCACCGATGTCAACCCATCATATGTTGACAACTCCCTTACCTCTATTGTCATGCAACGTAGTGATCTAACCGTCGTGTTGCAATTAAACCTTGTTATTTTGTTCAACCAATTCTACCATCGCTCTACTTCTTCGTATGAATATGAAGTGAAGGAGCTTTTTAACTCCCACAAAATTCTTCCATCTATAGTCCAATTCACCCAATCCTGTTCTCACACAGTTATCCTATAAATACAATTGAGATTGTTATCACTATCATTGCCGTGCACCGGTTTAGTGTATCACGCTCCTTCGGTTGGATCTAGCGGTACTACTACATGTAATGACTTTTTCTCAAAGATAATTTTGTGCTTCTTTAGATTTATGACATCATCCATATCGGTGGCCCAGTCTATTCCTAGTAGTGCGGGATAGGGATTACCATCATCGAAAATTTCTATCACTTCAAAATCTGCCTACACGCTCGCACCTTCAATATCTACTGTTACCCCTTGCAATCTTCCAATAGGAAAAATCTTCTGTTGGCTCACCATTCATAACTGGATAGGAGACCACTCTAGCACGAGTCTTCCCATGCATTCCCATGTTTGTTTTGGTAGTAAATTTGTGTCCGATCTGAGATCCAGGATTACTTGATCCATTTCATACTCGCTGATTTGCATAGTCAACCTCATTTCCCTTCCTATGTGCAATGCATGCTTTCCAAGTTTTTGGACCATGCATGGTTCTCCTAACCCCGCACACCTAGTGATAAGTTCCTGTAGTCCTCTGACTATCTTGCTATCACACAAAAATTTCATGCATGACTCCAGAAAGGTAGTGAGCATTGAAGGATCCATCCCTGGTTCTAATTGATCCTTACTACCTGAAGTGGAGGCCTCCGTGAAGCTCTTCTTAGCTTCCATGAATGTCTCCTTTGCGCGTTCTAAATCAAATTCGGGTTCCTTTGTAGGAGCCTTGTGAGCCCACACACTTTCTTCTAGCTGCTTCCCTTTATCATTGCTCGTGGTCATATGGCTCCTGAGCATCATGTTTACATTTGGGTCTTCTTCGCATGGCTCAGACCTCATCATCTGCAAATTCTGAGTCGAAGGGGGCTGGACTACCCCTTTTTCACAGATCCTCACTATTAGTGAAGGGTAGTCTTTTGCCTCATGATCAAACTGAGTACAGTACAAACATGATCTCCTTGTCAGGTTTGTACAATTATGGGCATAGTGTTATTAGGAAATCTAGTGTCCACTCGGAGCTGCTAGTCCCACTAAGACTGGTAGCTATCTTAGAAACAAACAAACTAAAACTACTATCACTTTCCTTTATGAGAAGTAGATAAGAGGGGAACAAAGGACACCAACCTCAGTCTTATGCTTGGTTCCTTGCTTGGTTCCTCTCCTTTCTAATAGATATTTTCCTCTTCTTCTTCATCTACCCAGCTTCAAAGAGCACCTGTGGAATCAAAGCAGCATAATACTATCGAAGAACAGAGATCTACAATCATAAGAAATACAGGACCAAATATGTATTGACCACACAAATTCATATATCATCAAACATACAAGAATGTGGAGGAAAACTTGAATAGATTTATTAATATCAATAATAGAAAAAAGGATTACAACTAATTGTTCCAACCTAGCATCATCCTCCAGCAAGAAAGCCCTTCTTCACCTCATGTAAAGCTTAGATCACCCAAAACTATGATGTTGCACCAGGAAACCAACAACACTTCCTTACAAGATACAAGGTTCCAGCCTCTCGATCTCTGTGATGAGGGATCCATATATAGATGATTGTAGGGGGGTGAGTCAACTTCTAGGATTTTTATTAGTGTCCTCTCTCTGATAGTTCTTGATTCCACTTGGATATTGATGATCTCTTACTCATCCCTGGGCATATTCAGAGAGGTAAGTGTGAGAGGAGAAGTTTCTGGAAGATTCTATGATCCTCCACCTCGTAAACTGTCTCTGCCATTTGTCCATTCTCACCCATCGTACCCTACGGAAGGGCTTTCCAGTATGCATCACACCCTTTACACTGAGTAGGTGAGATGCATTGCACCCTTTGCACTGGGCATTCTGTATGGTCCAGTTTTGACCAGTTCTGATCAGTTTTCTATACAGAACTTCTAGGAGATGATGTAATCAGCTGACCTTGTTCCTTTAGGGAGTGAAGCAACACTTTTAGGGACTTAAGAGCCCTTGGTTTATGGAAATTTATGATTGGAGTTGCAGTGCCCAAAAATGTCTATAACAGTTGCCCCCTAAAGCATGAGGTCGTTAAACTTTTGATGTCAAGTGAAATGATTTATCATGAGGATCTGAAGTTGTTTCGTGCTGGAAGGTGACCTATAATAAGATATAATACAATAAATTATCTTCATAATACTTTTCATGATCTAGCTGAGGCGGGCATTCCCATGCTGAGCTTATAAATTCATTTTCATGTACATAGGATAGACAACCATCTGTGTAGCAGACTGATGATTTGGACAGAGTCATCATCCTTTGATTTGGATGATCATCTATTCAGCAATGATGTAGATTTTATGTCTTTATATTCCTAAATATATCACAGCCCAGATGGATGAAACTAGATCCGAGGTCTTCAAAACTCATTCAATATTCACTCGGAGTACAATTCGATCCATGTGAAAGATGTTTTCGAGTCGAACATGGAAAGACACCACCTAATTACCAGCCAATGATGTAAGTTGTTAACAGGTGCGAGAGGAATCACCACTAATGACAATTACCCTCAAGGTACTATAGTACAATTCATGTGGTGTGAAAAAGAGACTTGGCATCGAACACCACACAAAATCTCTCGGTCGAAGGCCATTGATGTAAATCTATCGCCGAAAGTGAGAAACTTTCCATTGAGGCATGCAAGCTTCAAAGTACTGAAAGGGGTTGTTCCTAGTTCGACTTCTTGGATAATGAGTTGATGTCGACAAGAAGTGACCCATCGTAGGAGGGCCTTAATGCATCCCACATCTACGACACCGAATGGAGCAATTGATTTTGGAGGTGAAAATAATATGATGATACAGGGTTCAGGGTGGCGGTCATGAAAGAATGGAGCGTGAATGTATTGCAGCGGATGAGACACAGGTGAATTCTTTGAGCGACCTCTCTTGAACATACCATTGACACTAACAATAGATTGGTAGTGTTAACCCCAAAGATGGATGTTGTGACAGACCAATGGTGATATGACTGGTGAATGGAATAACCCAACCCGACTCAGATGTGGAGTGAAAGTGTCATGTTCAAGAGCAACTTGCTACCAATAAGTTTTCTTCCCAATTTTTCCCCAGTCATTGCTAACCAGTACCTCTTTATTTTTATCAAGCTTTAGGAGGATAACACATGCTTGTTCTATAATCCACCCTTTGGGCAAACCCGTTGCTATGTTTTAACGAGCCCAGCGATAGTGAAACTCATTCTCGTCCATTTGGACAAGTTTATCGTTATTGATTTTAACGAGTTTAATGACAATGATAACTCGGTCCTTTTTCAATTTTAGAGAGTCTGAAAGGAACGGAAAGGAGACTCCAACGATTCTTTTTCGTCATGTAATCCCTTAAGTCTGAAAAGCGTAAAATAATACAAAAGGGATGAATTTTCGATAGTTTTAACGAGCCGAACAAGACAAGCGCTCGATCTTTTTGTGTAATAATCCCTCAGGTCCAAAAAGATTAAAATCTAGAGGAGGGATAGCACTTCCGATGCCTTTTAACGAGCCGGAGAGGCCAATCGCTCGGCAATCTTTTCATATTTTACGAGTTAGGTGAAAAGAGCTTAAAGAAGACTCGTTTTCGAGGAATGAGTGATGGTTTTGAGTAGCAATTGATTCCAGGTAAGATTTGGAATTTTCCAATCACGACACTGTTACAAGGATGGCTAGTAGAATCACTCTTCGCAAATGTTCCTCGAATTGGTAAACAATCATATGGGGGTGAATGATCGGCTAAAAAATAGAGTGGAGGTGATGGCGAGAACACGAGAAAGGCTCAAAAGCTGTCGATAAGGCATTCACAATGGTTATTTACCGGTTCATTTTTTAATGAGCTTAAATGCTGGGGGAAACACTTGCTCATAACTTATGTTTATTTTTTAACGAGCTTGAACTATGTGCTAAA
>APFE031750286.1:20766-57355 GCA_000404065.3 Pinus taeda
TCTTCCATTGACAGCTTACCAAATCGTGGATTCCACGGGGACATGTGGACTTGTCCCACTGCATGCTTATCTTTTTTCAGCCTCAGCATTTGAGGTGATTTCAGGATTTCTGGCGCGTCCCCAGCATCTTTGGGAACATCCTGCACCATGGGGTTTTGCACGGCTTCATCGGCAGTTCTTTCTAAAAAGCCCACACCTCTCTTAGTAGCTGCCATCTTTTTTGAATGGTATGTGGTTGTTCACAAACTTCAGAGCTTGAATATCACTTGATGCTAGACACTCTGGGCTCTAATCAACTGCTCAGATCTCAATTGAACAAGTCTTGTCCTGTGGCTTGCCCCTGGCGTCTTATAGCAGCTTATGAATTCAAATTTGACCATTCCACCCAATTCTGGGCCATTAATGCTTTCTTGGAGGAAAATTGTGCCAAATCTTGCCCTTAATTCATGTCTTAAATACCCATCACCCACTCTCCTTTGCCTTAAATCAGACATCCTGTCATGAACAGTGACACCAACAATCATTTCCCAGCCTATCCACGCGATAATGCAGCCCCCTATGCGTAGGCGTGAACCTTGTGACATGTTGATGCTGCACACATCTCCCTTATTAGGTAGCTCCTAAACATACTCTTTTATAGTCCCGCACTCTCTTTCAACTGCCTGGAGCACTGAGACTATACTCCCTACGACTAGTTAGGTGGTCACATCACCTGTGTGAGACTTCAATTTGCCTTCTAGCATAGTCCGTGGAAACTCCTCAATTGCCCTCCTGAAAGTTGGCACCATGTATTCTATTGTATGTAGTGTGCTCCCATGGTTACTGCGTTTGGTGAGGTGCAATCGTAGCTAGGGCAACAAAGTCATAAATTCTCGGCGACAATATTCTAATGCAGTGGTATGATCATCGATTTCTTGCCTTGTCACCCTTGGTTTATCGACGAGACCTGCTTGTGTGATCTCATTTTCCAGCCTCTTGATCTCAGTGTCCAACAAATTTCTTTTCTTCCTCAATCGTACCCAGTCCTTTTTGAGTTCGCGAAGTCTAAGGTTCCCTCACCGAATGGCTTTTTGAATCCTTATATGTTCGACCTTGCGTAGCTGTGTGATTTCTTCATCCTGGTCTTCACACACTATCACAACTGCGGGAGCCATTACGTGTGGATCCCTTTTTGTATTCTCTCTAGAAATTATGGTCTCTACTCTATTCTGCACCTTTGGAATCTTTTCCACGCTTAGGGTTTTACACATGGTCCTATAGGCCCATCGAACCTCTAGCATGCACAGGTCCCAATCAATTCGTCTCGCCTGGTGAACCTTGTTTAGTACTTCACACACCTTACCAAATGCCTCTCTGTGGATGATTGGTAACACACGTCTTCCTAGGCTGCAGTTTGTTCCGATTCTCTATTCTAGTAGTCACGTGCACTTGTGGGGTCTGTATAGCATATGTCTGTACCCATCGGAAAAGGTGGGCATGCAAGTTGTTCCACCCTAGATGACTAGCTCGTGTTCTAGGTTGGGGCTTCCCAAAGCATAGGCGCATCATCCTTCTACAGCCGCACCATTCCTCAAAACTTTCTTGATGCGTACCCCACCACCATGCAGGTGTTGCGTGTAGCACCCATTTCAAGGCATCAAATCACTACTGTTCTGGTATTGTGCTTTCAAATTTGCCCAGAAATTCATCCACCGATGTCAACCCATCATATGTTGACAACTCCCTTACCTCTATTGTCATGCAACGTAGTGATCTAACCGTCGTGTTGCAATTAAACCTTGTTATTTTGTTCAACCAATTCTACCATCGCTCTACTTCTTCGTATGAATATGAAGTGAAGGAGCTTTTTAACTCCCACAAAATTCTTCCATCTATAGTCCAATTCACCCAATCCTGTTCTCACACAGTTATCCTATAAATACAATTGAGATTGTTATCACTATCATTGCCGTGCACCGGTTTAGTGTATCACGCTCCTTCGGTTGGATCTAGCGGTACTACTACATGTAATGACTTTTTCTCAAAGATAATTTTGTGCTTCTTTAGATTTATGACATCATCCATATCGGTGGCCCAGTCTATTCCTAGTAGTGCGGGATAGGGATTACCATCATCGAAAATTTCTATCACTTCAAAATCTGCCTACACGCTCGCACCTTCAATATCTACTGTTACCCCTTGCAATCTTCCAATAGGAAAAATCTTCTGTTGGCTCACCATTCATAACTGGATAGGAGACCACTCTAGCACGAGTCTTCCCATGCATTCCCATGTTTGTTTTGGTAGTAAATTTGTGTCCGATCTGAGATCCAGGATTACTTGATCCATTTCATACTCGCTGATTTGCATAGTCAACCTCATTTCCCTTCCTATGTGCAATGCATGCTTTCCAAGTTTTTGGACCATGCATGGTTCTCCTAACCCCGCACACCTAGTGATAAGTTCCTGTAGTCCTCTGACTATCTTGCTATCACACAAAAATTTCATGCATGACTCCAGAAAGGTAGTGAGCATTGAAGGATCCATCCCTGGTTCTAATTGATCCTTACTACCTGAAGTGGAGGCCTCCGTGAAGCTCTTCTTAGCTTCCATGAATGTCTCCTTTGCGCGTTCTAAATCAAATTCGGGTTCCTTTGTAGGAGCCTTGTGAGCCCACACACTTTCTTCTAGCTGCTTCCCTTTATCATTGCTCGTGGTCATATGGCTCCTGAGCATCATGTTTACATTTGGGTCTTCTTCGCATGGCTCAGACCTCATCATCTGCAAATTCTGAGTCGAAGGGGGCTGGACTACCCCTTTTTCACAGATCCTCACTATTAGTGAAGGGTAGTCTTTTGCCTCATGATCAAACTGAGTACAGTACAAACATGATCTCCTTGTCAGGTTTGTACAATTATGGGCATAGTGTTATTAGGAAATCTAGTGTCCACTCGGAGCTGCTAGTCCCACTAAGACTGGTAGCTATCTTAGAAACAAACAAACTAAAACTACTATCACTTTCCTTTATGAGAAGTAGATAAGAGGGGAACAAAGGACACCAACCTCAGTCTTATGCTTGGTTCCTTGCTTGGTTCCTCTCCTTTCTAATAGATATTTTCCTCTTCTTCTTCATCTACCCAGCTTCAAAGAGCACCTGTGGAATCAAAGCAGCATAATACTATCGAAGAACAGAGATCTACAATCATAAGAAATACAGGACCAAATATGTATTGACCACACAAATTCATATATCATCAAACATACAAGAATGTGGAGGAAAACTTGAATAGATTTATTAATATCAATAATAGAAAAAAGGATTACAACTAATTGTTCCAACCTAGCATCATCCTCCAGCAAGAAAGCCCTTCTTCACCTCATGTAAAGCTTAGATCACCCAAAACTATGATGTTGCACCAGGAAACCAACAACACTTCCTTACAAGATACAAGGTTCCAGCCTCTCGATCTCTGTGATGAGGGATCCATATATAGATGATTGTAGGGGGGTGAGTCAACTTCTAGGATTTTTATTAGTGTCCTCTCTCTGATAGTTCTTGATTCCACTTGGATATTGATGATCTCTTACTCATCCCTGGGCATATTCAGAGAGGTAAGTGTGAGAGGAGAAGTTTCTGGAAGATTCTATGATCCTCCACCTCGTAAACTGTCTCTGCCATTTGTCCATTCTCACCCATCGTACCCTACGGAAGGGCTTTCCAGTATGCATCACACCCTTTACACTGAGTAGGTGAGATGCATTGCACCCTTTGCACTGGGCATTCTGTATGGTCCAGTTTTGACCAGTTCTGATCAGTTTTCTATACAGAACTTCTAGGAGATGATGTAATCAGCTGACCTTGTTCCTTTAGGGAGTGAAGCAACACTTTTAGGGACTTAAGAGCCCTTGGTTTATGGAAATTTATGATTGGAGTTGCAGTGCCCAAAAATGTCTATAACAGTTGCCCCCTAAAGCATGAGGTCGTTAAACTTTTGATGTCAAGTGAAATGATTTATCATGAGGATCTGAAGTTGTTTCGTGCTGGAAGGTGACCTATAATAAGATATAATACAATAAATTATCTTCATAATACTTTTCATGATCTAGCTGAGGCGGGCATTCCCATGCTGAGCTTATAAATTCATTTTCATGTACATAGGATAGACAACCATCTGTGTAGCAGACTGATGATTTGGACAGAGTCATCATCCTTTGATTTGGATGATCATCTATTCAGCAATGATGTAGATTTTATGTCTTTATATTCCTAAATATATCACAGCCCAGATGGATGAAACTAGATCCGAGGTCTTCAAAACTCATTCAATATTCACTCGGAGTACAATTCGATCCATGTGAAAGATGTTTTCGAGTCGAACATGGAAAGACACCACCTAATTACCAGCCAATGATGTAAGTTGTTAACAGGTGCGAGAGGAATCACCACTAATGACAATTACCCTCAAGGTACTATAGTACAATTCATGTGGTGTGAAAAAGAGACTTGGCATCGAACACCACACAAAATCTCTCGGTCGAAGGCCATTGATGTAAATCTATCGCCGAAAGTGAGAAACTTTCCATTGAGGCATGCAAGCTTCAAAGTACTGAAAGGGGTTGTTCCTAGTTCGACTTCTTGGATAATGAGTTGATGTCGACAAGAAGTGACCCATCGTAGGAGGGCCTTAATGCATCCCACATCTACGACACCGAATGGAGCAATTGATTTTGGAGGTGAAAATAATATGATGATACAGGGTTCAGGGTGGCGGTCATGAAAGAATGGAGCGTGAATGTATTGCAGCGGATGAGACACAGGTGAATTCTTTGAGCGACCTCTCTTGAACATACCATTGACACTAACAATAGATTGGTAGTGTTAACCCCAAAGATGGATGTTGTGACAGACCAATGGTGATATGACTGGTGAATGGAATAACCCAACCCGACTCAGATGTGGAGTGAAAGTGTCATGTTCAAGAGCAACTTGCTACCAATAAGTTTTCTTCCCAATTTTTCCCCAGTCATTGCTAACCAGTACCTCTTTATTTTTATCAAGCTTTAGGAGGATAACACATGCTTGTTCTATAATCCACCCTTTGGGCAAACCCGTTGCTATGTTTTAACGAGCCCAGCGATAGTGAAACTCATTCTCGTCCATTTGGACAAGTTTATCGTTATTGATTTTAACGAGTTTAATGACAATGATAACTCGGTCCTTTTTCAATTTTAGAGAGTCTGAAAAGGGATGGAAAGGAAACTCCAATGATTCTTTTTCGTCATATAATCCCTTAAGTCTGAAAAGCGATAAAATAATATGAAAGGGATGAATTTTCGATAGTTTAAATGAGCCGTACAAGAAAAGCGCTTGAATCTTTTTGTGTAATAACTCTCAGGTCAAAAAGATTAAAATATAGAGGAGGATAGCACTTCTGATGACTTTAACGAGCGGAGAGGCCAATCACCGGCAATCTTTTCATATTTTATGAGTCAGGTGAAAGAGCTTAAAGGAGACTCATTTTTTTTAGGAACGAGTGATAATTTGGGTAGTAGCTGATTCCAAGTAAGGTTTGGAATTTTAAAATCATGGTAGTAGTGTCACAAGGATGGTTAGCAGAATCATCATCGCAGATGTTCCTCCAACAGGGTAAACAATCAAATGGAGGTGTATGATCGGCTAAAACAGAGTGGAGGTGATGATGAGAACACGACCAAGGCTTAAAAGCTGATGATAATGCATTCACAATGGTTATTTACTGGAAATTGGTTCATTTTTTAATGAGCTTAAACTCTGGGGGAAACATTTGCTCATTACTTCGGTTTAATTTTTTAACAAGCTTGAACTTCACATAAAAACTGCTTGTTACTCGGTTTATCTTTTAACGAGCTTGAACTTTGCGAAAACATTGCTCATGGTGGATTTATTTTTTAACAAACTTGAACCCTGTAGTAACACTGCTCATGATAAGTTTGCATGTCCCCAGCATAATAACGCAAATCGAGGTGCATGCCCCCCAAGCTTCATTTCATTCAACACAGTGGTTGGAATGAAGGTTTACCTCCGAGATCTTTGAAAGACTCGACTTGGATTTTATGAGATTGTAATCAAAGACTCGATTTGGAAAGGGAGTTGTTTCATTTTTTAATGAGGTTGACTTAGTAAAAAAACTATCCTCATGACTCCTTGTTTCATTTTTTAACGAGGTCGACACGAGATAAGAACCGTCCTCGGAATCCACCATATTTACAGTATTTGATAGAAAATAAAAAAACTGAAGGATAATTAAGGTCACTGGAATAATCTTCGTGGTAATCTGGAAGATGGGAATGATGGTGGTAATGTTCCCATGCTGCCCCATCAATCATCATTGACTGAACAATTCCTTGGTCTGTAGAATGTACATGCGACCAAGGATCTTAAGGGGTACCATCTTCCTTGGACCTATCTATCCAAACACTCAATGAGCGTTGATTTGGATTTCCCCCCCAGGCCAAGAAAATTGATTGCTACAATATTTCTATTAGGGCGATGATCCATGCTGACAAAATGTTCAGGAATCTTCTGAATCTAGAAGATATCATATTGTAGGTTCCCACTACTTCCAGTTTCGCCAAATTGATGGGAGGTAGTAGGGAAAAAATCCCCATTAATGTAGGGTCTTTTAGTAGGCCTACTCTGACATTTTGAAGCGAATGAGGGCTTCCATTGATCATTGGAATGCTTCCGTAACTTGTGAACTGTTGGGGAGAAAATTTTGTTGGTCGATGAACGTAATTCCTCCTTGGAAGGGAAATGCAACCTTCCTGAAGTACGTCGACACAACGACAGCCATTGCATATATCCAGGGCCTTCCCAGTAGGATGTTGTAATCGAGGTTGCCGTCGATAACTTAAAGATCAATTTCTACTGTTTTGCCCCTCAGTTCAACTTGCAAGTTAGTCAATATCCCATATGGGGTGTATGTTTGTCCATCAAATGCTTTTAATGTCATCGATGATCAGGACAAGGTTGGATATCCTAAATTTTTCCAGCAACTCATTAACATAATGCATGTAGATGCCCCTTCATCAATAATTTTTTGATGAAAAATTTTGTTGAGGGCTTTCACTTGAATAAGGAAAGCTAGTTGAGTTGGTAACTGAGGGTCATATCCTTTGCGATCAAAGGCCACAAGGTTGGAATCCACTTGGTCAATCCCACCTATCGCTGATAATAAAGCCTGCTTTTGGGAGGGGCAATTTTGCAGTACCTCAAGTGTTGACATAGCGGACGACAATTGGGCCAGATCCTCCACTATATTATAATGATGTGCTGCTCTGACACGAGGATTAAATGTAGATTTGTGTACTACTCCCTTTGGAAGCTTTATCATTAGCTCAGGAATGATGAGTGGCACAACTTCGGTCAAAGTTGTTGTCAAACTACTAGGTTGATTTATAGCCTTGTTGTTTGACATTTGTGGATTTCCTTAATCTTTATTCCTTGTCGATATCAAAGCGTAATTTTTTTTGTTTTGAGATGGAAAACATAAGCACTCGAGACAGGGAAGCATTGTCGCTAGCAACCAGATTTGTTCCTGGGTTTGGAAACGGATCAGTCAATACCACTGAGGTTTTTGAATTTTTGAAGAATTTTCTAAGCTTAGCTTTATATAGACAATCTCTTGTCCGATGATCCTCATCGCATATCTAACACCCTGAAGGAGGTTTTCTTTGCCCAGAAGGGTTTGCAAAAGATTCTTTAGGAGATGACTCCTCTTGTTTCTTCTTTTCCCCTTTATTTTTCTTCTTGCCTCCTGGTTGCTTTGGTTCTTTTCCTTTATCAGTCGACACGGCATTAACCTCCGAGGCGAGAAGTTTGTCATTTGCATTTTGACTAGAAACCGTACGGGATTTCTTTGATGTAGCCTTTATAATTTTCATGCTAGTCATACCTATCACGCCATTGTCAGCATCAGAATATTTGTTTGATTCAGCAGGGGGAGGAACGGAAAAAACTGGTCTAGGAGCATCAGGAATTTTATCGTAGAGCGTGCCATACTGAGTATAGATCAAGTATAAATATTGTGCATGAGAAATAACTTGCTCTTAAGTGACGACTCCTCCCTTTGCTACATCTTCTGTAATAGAAGGTAACAATGACTTAATAAACCATTCAGCCAACAGCTAATCAGGAACATATGCTTTTACCATTCTACGACGACATCGCCACTCATGAATATGATTGGATATGTGAGTGGCCATTGCTTGTTTGAAATTGGCGAGACGCTCTATTCCCATTTCGTACCTTATGGGTAACTAAAAATGGGTTAAAAAGGTTGTGGCTAGGGTATTGAAGTTATCAAATGAAGCTCTCAGCAATTCGATATACCATTTTGCTGCCGGACCAGTTAACGTTTGCTGAAAAAGGCAAAGCCTAATTGAATCATCACTGAGAGTATTTGATGAACACCACAGATGAAAAGTCATCACATGATTCGATGGGTCTTCACCCGGATTTCCATTAAATTTAGGAATATCTGATGGAAGCTTATGCGGAATTGCCAGCCACCAAGGGGCGTGGGCAATTGGATCGTTCATTAGTCGATTTAGATCTGGTAACTCTAAAGTCGACACGAAACGCAACTGTTGATTCAGGCTCGGTGAAGTGTACCCAGGATAAGATCAAATTGCCTGAGCAGTTGGTCTTTGCATACCAGCATAATGAATTTGATGTTGGTAACTTTGGTAAGGTTTATGGACATGACCATTATGCAATGATTGATATTAACTGTTTTGAATATACGACTGCCCATTACTCGCAAAGACTTGTTGCTCCGATCCTTAGTAAGCTTGTTGGAATTATGGTTGTTGGTATTGTGCCAGCCATGGTTGTGAAGCGATGAGCTGTTGTCCAGTACTGACTGTTTGACCAAGATGAGGGGTAATGATCCCCGTTTGAACCTGGGTCATTCCACTAGTCAGTGATTGCGGTCACATCATAGGGACAAGAGGTTGTTGCATTACGACCTAAGAAACCTAAGGTTGGCATACAATAGGCAAAGCTTGTACTTGCGACACTGCCACAATAGCCAGCGTAGTGGGGATATTTGACATAGGTAAAATTTGTTGCATTGAGTATACAACTCTTGGTTGTTGATGCAGGATTGGCACCCAACCACTAGATGTAATTCCAGAATAACCTAAATTATGTTGTGAACTCTCGCATGGTTGTTCTCCCGAAGAAGACAATGAAAGGGTGTACGGCCCTCCATACGGCGGTAATCTAGTGCTGAAAGGAATGATTTGCCTTTGGGGACCAGATTGCCCAAATTGGCACTGCGAAAGGTCAATTTGCTGAGACTCAACATAAGAGATTCCATATACTACTCCGGACGAAGAAATAGGAACAAACCACATTGTCGAAATAGCCGTTGGATGGATTCCATCCAGCGATTGAGAGCTAATTGGGACAAATGGCATGCCGACAAACATTGTCAGAGTAGTAGTAGGAAGTTCTGTCGTTGTTGTGTTGGATGACACAGTCCTAGATGTCGATGGTTGTTTAGACATATTTAATCTATCCAAAAGAATCCTCAGTGATTCTTCAGGAACTTTCGATGGAGGGAGACTAAATTCTAAGACCAACGAGGGAACATTGATGTTATTCCGATTAAAATAAATTTTATGACGCTTTGACACAACTTGTTTTTTCAATTTTTAAGAGTTGAGAAAAAACAAAATATGACTCTAGTCGCCTTCGATTTTTAATGAGCCTGAAGTGACAAGTGCTTAGATGGACCTTTTCCTTTAAGGAGTTCGAAAAGGAATGAAAGAGGGTACTTTGGAAATCTAGATAGAGGGATTACCAAACCAATGGAAAAACTGTAGAATAATTTTTACAGTACGGCAGTCAATCTTCCCGAATGTTGTGTTCAGTGCATTGCGATCGATAGGGCGACAGACACGGCTTCCTAGGGATAAAGGATATAGCCTATTGTGGTCTCCCAATATATACTCGACAATACGTGGGAGCACAAGTCTGTACTGGAACTTGTCGTCTCAAAGAGGAGGAATCACCCAACCAACAATGAAAGCGATAGTTACCATGCTTAACGACGCTGGAATACGTCTCTAGCCTAGACTTTTAGATGTTGTGCGTTAGGTTCCAAAGTGTTTTTATGTTCATTGAATTTATTTTGCAATTGATCTTTCTTAAGAATTTTCCTTTCAAGTTCACTGTGTAATGTAGATATACAATTCCTAAAATTCAGTCTAAGATGATAAACAATCATTTAATCTTCTTTTGCAATGAAAATCCTAGCTACTAAGGAAAGAAAAATGGGATTCTTTCAACAAAGAGCATAGAGCACACACTAAATGCACTGTCCTAAATCAAATCAACAAGCAATCTAAATGCAAATGCACATGCATGTATTTGTTTTCAGCCTTCTTAATGTGTGAATGACAAGAAGAATGCTAAGTGCAAATCTAAATTATCTTTCCAAAGCGACAATACTAACAAATTTCTCTTCAAAACGAAGTGAAGATAACGATGACACTTTTTAATTTCGAATTGAAATTTTTTTTCGACATTTGAAAAACTACTAATTCAAATCACATACAAGAGTAATAGTATAATCGACCATCAAGAACAATAGGATTCTCTTCTATGACTGAAAACGACACTTGCGACACTTCCAAATCAAGAAACGACAGTTTGATTACGCTACTTATTTGTAAAAGAGAATTGAAAATGACACACAATACATAAAAACATTTACAGTTCTTTGCACAATGGAGGTGGAATGATGGAAAGGAAGGGGGTTTCCACAGAGGTATACTGATCACAGACAGCAAAACTCCTGAATAGAGCTGAAGAGAGTGAAGAAAAACCAAAGTCTGAAGCGAAAATTAACCTTCTCTGACCATCTCACCTGTTACACAGGGAATCCAGTATGTATCTCACCTACTACACATAGGAGGTGCGATGCATACAGACTTCCTTGAAAAGAGGGTGTGATGGTACCAGTGCCAGACTTTTACTTTGTCTTTGTTCACATTTTGTAGCTCAGTTGAGGGATTTAGGCCGAGCAAGTGATGTTCAGTAAATATAAATCACAAGGGCTGATCTAATGAAGTTAATAGAGCCACCACTAGGGCAATTAGAGTGTTTGCAAATCGATTGTTCAATTTATAAACAATACCCGGAGATAGACTGAAGCAACATTGATCTACTTTGCACTTGCATAGAAAATGCAGTTCGAAGGCTAGTTGGCTTGACTTCAGGCTCCATCTATAAGTTTATAAAACAAACAAATATAGACTAGAAAACAATCTATTCATTCCCCAGTGGGGTCACCATTTTGTTATCGGGAAATATAGTGTCCACTTAGAGCTTCTAGTCCCACTAAGACTGGTAGCTATCTTAGAAACAAACAAACTAAAACTACTTTCTCTTTCCTTTATGAGAAGTAGATAAGAGGGGAACAAAGGACACCAACCTCAGTCTTGCGCTTGGATCCTTGCTTGGTTGCTCTCCTTTCTGATAGATCTTTGCCACTTCTTCTTCGTCTACCCAGCTTCAAAGAGCACCTGTGGAATCAAAGCAGCATAATGCTATCGAAGAACAGAGATCTACAATCATAAGCAATATAGGACCAGATATGTATTGACCACACAAATGCATATGTCATCAAACATACAATAATGTGGAGGAAAACTTGAATAGCTTTATTAATATCAAGAATAGCAAAAAGGATTAAAACTAATTGTTTTGACCCAGCATCATCCTCCAGCAAGAAAGCCCTTCTTCACCTCATGTAAAGCTTAGATCACCCAACACTATGATGTTGCATCAGGAAACCAACAGCACTTCCTTACAAGATACAAGATTCCAGCCTCTAGATCTCTATGATGAGGGATCCATATATAGATGATTGTAGGGGGGTGAGTCAACTTTTGGGATTTTCATTAGTGTTGGGCGAATTCAGAGAGGCAAGTGTCAAAGGATAAGTTTCTGGAAGATTCTATGATCCTCCACCTCGCAAACTATCTCTGCCATTTGTCCATTCTCACCCATCATACCCTACAGAAGGGCTTTCCTGTATGCATCGCACCCTTTACACTGAGTAGGTGAGATGCATCATACCCTCTGCACTGGGCATTCTATATGGTCTAGTTTTGACCAGTTCTAAGCAGTTGTCTGTGGAGAACTTCTTGGAGATGATGTAATCAGCTGACCTTGTTCCTTTAGGGAGTGAAGCAACACTTTCAGGGACTTAGGAGCCTTTGGTTTATGGACATTTATGATTGGGGTTGTAGTGCCAAAAAATGTCTATAACACATAGTTCCCTGGCCCTCCTCAATTATAACAAATTAGTTGTCCATGACCCCTTCTTTGTCCCATTCCACCTCGACCTCGATCACGCCCCTGAAATCCAGTGCGGGTCATCCCTGCATTTGGGTCGAGGGCTCGTGTTTCAGTATACAGTGTGTGGGTAGGAGTCTAATCCATCATTAGTTCATAGCTTCGGCAGATGCGTTCATCATGGCCTACCGACCTACAGAAATTACAAAACAATTGTTGGGACATCTACGTATACTTCTGCAATAGATGAAAATTATACGTAGCATGTTTTCCCCCTATTTGATAGATCACACACCATAATGTAGGCACCACGCTTGGTCCTACCTGTGCCTCAAGTCTTAACAACATTAGCCCTCCTCCTGCCAAATAATTCATGAACAATGGACAGTGGTCCTTTTTGTGCCCTTGGCTTTTGCATTTTATGCACCATACCTCCTTGCATGCCTCTAGCCGAGTTGTCATGTCCTGTTTCAAACTCTGCATTTCCAAACACAGATTCTACAGTTCCGTGTGGATTTGTTGGACTTCCAACCAAGGGTCTTGTATAGGGTTCTCATGTGATCTCATTGCCATCTCTAAAGCTTCAGCCTAGGTGGAAATTTTTTGCTATGACAACATCATCCTTAAGTGCGACATAAGTGATGCTACAAACCACGCACAGTGTTGTCCATCCATCAAAGTCATATTGGCTTTGCGAATTGTACTCTTTAGACTTTGGTCCATATCCCAGGGGGTCTCGCCCGAGAGCATCGCAATCTCCTTAAACCTGATGATTGATTGTTTTTCTGACTTTGGCCTGCTAAATTCCCTGTTCAGCGCGGCCTAGATTTTTGCGATTCATACATTTGGATGGTGACTAGAATGCTTGATGTACCATGTTAATGTGTTAGGTCCCTATACTACTAGTGTAACGCCTTATTGTTATTAGTACAACCCCCTTATTATATTTTTGTGCCCATGTAGTCCCCATATTATTATTATTGTGCCCAATAAATGCCTACTATTGTTATTATTGTGCCCTTACCTTATTATTGTTATGTTGGCTCTGATTATATTATGATCCCTTAGACTCCTATATATAGAAAGGAAGCCTTTTCATTTGTATCATCCAAGAATTGTTCATTTGTGTAATGTAAAGGAGGTTGCCCTCTCGAAGAGGCTTATTTCTAAGGCATTCATCTATCTTTTCTATCTTTTTTGAGCTGGTTTCATAACATTTGGTATTAGAGCTTTGGATTCTAGGGTTTCGCTACTCCAAATAGGTCATCATGGAATTTTCACTATAAATTTCTTTCTGCAACATTTCAGAAGCGAAAAAAAAAACCCTTTTGAGATGAACTTGTGTTAAACCTTAGGTCATAATTTCAAAGCTTGTTTCGCTATATTTTCATATATATGATATGAAGAAGTTAGGGTTTTTACAAGCTCTATAATTTCATCTAAAACAGGTCATTGTGGAATGTTCACTATAACACTTTCTCTACAAAGTTTCAGAAGCTAAAAGAAAAACCCATTTGAGAAGAAATTTTTCTAAACCTCGACTCTGAATTGTAGATCCTATCTTGCTATATTTTCGGAGATATAATATGATGAATTTAGGGTTTTTGCAGACCCCCGAATTATATTCCAAACAGGTCACCTTAGGAAAATAGTCATAACTTTCTCTCTGAGCATCAGATTGAATTTTCGTAAGAAGTTACAGAAAGAGGACTTCCTATAGTTTTCTTTATATCAATTTTAGCTACAAAGGTTGAAACAGTGAGATGTGGAATGTCGTACAATTTCACTCACTGAACTAGTCTATAATCAGGTCACAGTGGGAGATTTGGCATAACTCTTTCTTGGATAATCAAATTCTGATCAGACTGTGGGGTTAGAAAGAGAACTCAGAGAGCTACCACAGAAAGAAATTTCAAAACTTGGATATCTGAAATTACAGAGTTACAGTCGTTTCAAGATCGAGCTCCTCAAATCAAGAAAAATCAAGATGAGGAAGTTTGATGGCAAGGATCCGGTAAATTGGATACTATAAATGGAGAAATATTTTGATCTACATGGTGTACCACTGTTACAAAATGTATGTATTGCATCTTCATATGTAGAACAAGATCAATTTTTTTGGTATCAAGGGCTTTGTTGTCATAAACCACTTGTTACATGGTTAATTTTCACGAAGGAAATTATAGCACATTATGAGGATACAAAGACCAACACCTTCTTTAGAGCAACACCACAACAATTGGAAGAAAAAAGAGAAAAAGGGCTTTGTTACAAAGTGTAAGGAAAAATTATGGCAAAAAGGAAGTCTACCCCTCACAGCTATAAAGATGGAAGTGTTGTTTCTCCTAGCCTTCCACAACCTACAAGGGTTACACCATAGCAATTGGAAGAAAAAAGAGAAAAAGGGCTTTGTTAAAATTGTGATTAAAAATAAATTAAAGGTCATAAGTGTGCTGAGAAGAAATTATTTTACATTGATTATGGAGAGGAGGAAGAAAAGGATTAAGAAACATCAAAAGAAGAGTATATACAGTAGGAAACAACCCTAGAGAAAGAAGAAATGAATCTAACCACATCTTGTAAAGCATTGGAAATAATTACTACTCCTCAAACTCTTAAGATAGAAGGACATATCAAGAAGAAAAAGTTTTAAGAAGTGAAAGACCACATCAAGAAAGAAGAAATGACTATGACCATATCTTGTAATACAATGGTTGGAATTACCACTCCTCAAACTATCAAGATAGAAGGACATATCAAGAAGAAAAATGTTCAAGAAGTGAAAGATCACATAGAGCATCAAGAAATGAATTCGACCATATCTTGTAATGCACTAGAAAAAATTACCACTTCTCAAACTATCAATATAGAAGGACATATCAAGAAGAAAAAGATTCGAGCAGTGAAAGATCACATCGAGCATCAACAACAAGTTCTCCAACTTTTAAAGGATGACGCCTCTTTGGTCCAGAATCGAATGAAACAATAGGTACATCAACATCACAATGAAAGAATTTTTTATGTAGGTGATTGGGTATTTTTATGGTTACATACATACAAACAAATGTCCCTCAAGAAAGGTGTTTATGAGAAGGAAATATTGGCAATACTACACACACTTAAGAAATAGTGACCTTACCTAATGGGAAGACACTTCAAGGTAAAAACAGGTCACGATAGCATTAAATACTTTTAAGAGCAAAGATTATCCTCTGCATAGTAACAAAAGTAGGTCACAAAGATGTTGGGTTATGACTTTGAAATCATCTACAAAAAAGGGAAGTAAAATGTTGTGGCAGATGCACTCTGAAGAAAGGATGAGGATGTGGAAGCATTGTTGTGTGCCATTTCTATTATCCAACTAGATTGGATAAACAAAACAAGGTATCAATGGAAGAAGGATGAAGAAGTGTGGCCACTCATTCGAACGTTGCAGAAGATCCCAATTCAAACAATATTGCTATAAGTTGACAAGAAAGGAAAAACCATATTGGAGTGTGGAGCAGTCACAGAAACAAGAACCTGACAACTACAAAATCGATCAATTTCAGAGTATCTCATCAAGTGAAAGAACTTAGCCACTGAAGATTCCACATGGGAGGACAAGAATTTTATACAGGAGCATCAAGAACTACTCAAGTGTTGAGTACAACACTTTTTGAAGGAGAGGGGCATGTTAGGTCCCTATACTACTAGTGTAACTCCTTATTGTTATTAGTACAAACCCCTTATTATATTGTTGTGCCCATGTAGTCCCCATATTTTTATTATCGTGCCCCATTAGTATTGTGCCCTTAGATTATTATTGCTATGTCAGCTCTGATTATATTAATACCCCTTAGACTCCTATATATACAAAGGAAGTCTTTTCATTTGTATCATCCAAGAATTTTTCATTTGTGTAATGCAAAGGAGGTTGCCCCATCAAAGAGGCTTATTTCTAAGGCATTCATCTATATTTTCTATCTTTTGTTAGTTGGTTTCATAACATATTACACGATTCTACAACGTGCTCACCAATATTGCCTTCTAAATATTGTCATCCACGATGCCTTGTGCTTCCCATACTGCTCTTACCACAAACTAGAATTGGTCCAGATCTTCATTCCCCAATCCTGTGAATACCGGTAGTTTGATTGCACTCAGCATACTGAATTGTGGTGGTGGCAGAGGTGGGGTGGGTGGAGATGGAGGTGAGGAGGCTGAGACGAGCGGTGGTGTGGGTGGATGTGGTAAACACGGAAATTGCTACCTTATCAAACTGACGACGCTTCTCGAGAAACTTTCATGAGATCTTCCTCACTTTCCCACAAGGGTGAAATTAAGGGACTAGTTTCTAATTCTTCACTACCTCCACTTCTGTAGATCTTCCCACTTTGCGTAGCCCCAAAAATTAATTTACTCGCATAACTTGCTTTTCACACAATATAATCTTAACACAAGTGTTCAAAGATTTAATATACTTAAGATTTAATATACTTACCTCGCGGTCCCTTAAGGAAACATCGCTCTACCTCACTGTAGCTGACGGTCATGTCTACCGTGAACTCAGTGATAAATCATCCTATTACTCGGTTGAGCCAATGGTCCACAGCTTGTGCAATCTTATCTCCTGATGCTTCTAGTTTGTGCACTAATTCCGGAGTCCACACTATTGGTTTTTCAAGCCTACACCTTCCTTGGATGTCTGCTAACTTCGTTATCCACTCATATAGCTCAGAAGGAAAGGATGCAAAGAAAATTTCGTGTATTTCCATATACAAGTAGCGCTCCAACAACTGTTCCTTACATACTTGCAGATTCCTATTTTCCTTCGTCGTGAACTCGTGAATCTTCTTGTCCAACCACTCTTCAATTTCTTTCTTTATTGGATTCAAGTCGCAAGACATCAGACATCCCTTATGTAGATCCCATTCCTGGCAATGGAACCATTTGTTCGCTTATATGGGCCTGACCCAGGTTCAGCGGTGATTTAGCCAAACAAATCCTGGTACTATTAGCCCTTTCGGCAGCAGTCTGTGGAGCGTGAACTGAGGTCTCACCCGAAGTAGTATGGAGGGTGCTAGAACCAAGTTTCTACACCCTGGGGATGTCTGATGAGCTTCTGGCGGTCCATGGTCTGATCTTGCATGCACGTCACTACGCACACCTATTAGTCCTTCGCAACCTATGAGGCTGCCTTCGCGCAGCCATACCCAGGGCGCGATCCATATAATACTCAAGTTCCTTTCTATTTAATCTGTTATTACTCAATTACTTAACTAATCGGTGTAAGATTAATGATAATTAACAATATATCTAGTACTCATATAAGTGCATGCGATAAACAAAACAACATAAATGTAAGGAAGGAAATACACAAGAAGATGCACAGAAATAGGAATCAACTTCTCTTTATTATTCTTCGTTGAAGATTACAAACCCATCACCACCCTGTGCACTCAGCTGCAGGGGTCTGCGCACTCAGCTGTGGACTCTACTAGGCCTCTGTGCACTCAGTTGCAGAGCCTCTTCCTACTTCTATGACCTAATACACTTAGACTCTTAATCTATGCACGAACCATTCATATTCTTCTCTCCAATTCACTATCTTTACAACTTAGAGCCTCCCTCTATTTATACAATCCCATGGTCCGTGGACCATGGGTAGGTAGACATGACTTTATATCATATTACAATACTTTAGGGCAGACAGCCCTATGACTCAACCTATACTTCGTGCTTCGTGCTTCGTGCCCGCATTTCGGCGAAGTCTTACCATACATTTGACCAAAACTTGGGCTTTGAGCCCCAAAACATGTTGTGGGGGGATTCCATGCCCATCAACAATATTATTGTTAATGGTGTGAATTGTTCTAGAATAAATGAAGATTGACTGGTCTGTTTGATGTCTGTTTATTTTCCCATATAGCATTGGCCTTGGATTACTTTTGGAAGCTTGTTAAAATTAAATTTCAAAAAATAGGGTGGTGGAGAGAGCCAATTAATATGACTAAAGGTGGGGATGAGGGGTTACTATAGGAGAATAAAAGGATAACCCTAGGGGGAGGGAAACCACTCATGTAGAAGTCTCACTTTACTCCCTAAATATTCCCAATCATATGGGGGAAAATAGAGGGCTAGGATTGATTCCTTAACTTGGCTTACAATATAATTCCAAGTGGATTTCAAGGGGATAGACTATATTTTAAAAATTCTTCAATTACATTATTTCCAAATCCCCCAGAGAAGGAATCAAGGTGAGAGGATCAAAGGAATCAAGGTGAGAGGATCATGATGCAGTTAAGAAACAATTTGAAAAAGGTTTGAGAAAGAAAAATGACTAAAGTATTTGAAATACTCAAGGTATGTTTGTCTAATCTCATGAGACAATAATTTAATCTATTCCATAATCTCGTAGAGAATATGCAATAGAATAAGTCCTCCAAATTATCTGAGTGCAGAAGACATAGAATATATCGAGAGGGACCCTGGTAGTTTCATTTTTGAATACTATCCCACATTAATGGCTTATTTTGCATCAATAACCAAAGGAAAATAGATACGTTTTGGAAAGAATTTTTTTCAATATTTTAAACCAGAACTCTTCCAATTTCATATCTTGATGCCCCACATCTAATTTGTATTCTCACTGGTATAAAATGTACCTATGGATTTTCACCCCCATTGTAATTTATCCTCTTGAATAAAGTAAAGGATCTATCTAGTTTGTAAATTTCTCCCAAAATTCTATCAAATTACACCGTATGGTTTAAGGTTTCAAGTTTCTTGTGGGACCAATTGATGCCATCGCTAATTTGCTTCCCCCTCTATCCAGTAACCTGAAATTATGATTCTACCTCAAGCTAAGATCTATTGGCTTAAACAATCTAACTCATTTCATTTTGCTAATTTCTAATTTTAGGGCTAGATTGTCCTCTAATGTAGATAATTGCATTTTTTAACTTTTTCAACATTTTCATATAACATTCACTCCATAAAATCATATGGTCATTATCAATTATGTAGAGAGAGAAATAAGATAAAAAAAAATGTATCAAAACAATAAGGAACAACACAATAAAAGCATACATAATAGAGACACCAGGATTTAGGTCCAATACCATTGCAAAACCCCACAAGGGAGGAACCCAGCCAAATTATTCTTCTTTAGATATTCATCAGATGTTCAATTGAGAAACAAAGTATAATAAGTATGAGACCCATCTTACAAAATATACTACATTAGTCCTACTAGGACAATCTAGCAGTAGACAGAACTCCAAATCGCATTGTCACTGTCACGGAGCACTACACACTTCAGTGTTGCTTCCATAATTATCATGTCCTTGTTATAGCTATATCAAAGGTTATTGTCATATTCCTCTAACTCTCTATCATATAAATGTCTCAAATTCATTGTGATATAAATGGCTCCAAGTCACTATCATATGTATTATTGTCTCACTATTATACATATCATTGTCTCGCGTCATATAGATCATTGTCTCACTGTTGTATAGATCACTGTCTCATGTCATATAGATGATTTTCTCACTACTGTATAGATCATTACCTCACATCATATAGATCATTGTCTCACTGTTGTATAACGTATTGTCTCATGTCATATAGATAATTGTCTCGCTATTATATATATTACTGTCTAACATCATATATATCATTGCCTAACTATTTTATAGATCATTTTCTCACATCATATAGATCACTGTCTCGTTGGTGTATAGATCATTGTCTCACATCAATTTCACTATTCATACATCACATAGACATAGAGTGCATGCCATAGAAATATAGATCAAGCCTTAGAGAAATAGTGAGCCACAAAAGTAACAAAGCCAACCTTAGAGAAATAGTAAGCCATAAAAGCAATGAGGTGAGCCTCAGAGAAGTAACAAGCTGCAAAATTAATCAAAGTAGGCCTTAGATAAATAGTGATCAACAAAATTAATCAAGCTAATACAAACCAAATAAAAATTAGCTGAGCTATAGAGAAAATGAGAGCCATAGAAATTGTAATGTGATCACTAAGATTCAGTACGATCCAATGGAAATAATGCAATCCACTAAGATAAACCGAGCTATAGGAAATAATGTGATCCATTAACATTTGATACGAGCCAATGGAAACACCTCAGATCAAAAGGGATCGAATGGCCTTGATGGACCACATTTATGAACCATGTTGACACAAAACAAACATAGAGAAATCCACACAAGTTTCTATGGAGAAATCATGAAGACAAGTCACCTTCGCGTGCTTGGAACAAAGTAGAATTTTCCACCAAAATATTAGAACAATATGTGTGAGTTTTGTGTTCTAAAATGAGGCACAAAGGATCAAATATATAGGCTTCTATATGGTCTGAATGGGTGCTTCTATTTGTGGAGATTTCTTGAGTTTGTGTCATAACAAATTATTATTTTCCACTTAATTATTTTACTTGGATTCTTGATGGCATGACTTAAGAATTACTTTTCTCAATATGGAATTTTCTACATCAAATATTAATGAGAGGAATTCCAAACCAATTTCCACATATTAATGAAAATATTTCTCGTTTTTTTATTTGAATTCTCCTTTTGGGAAATATGGGCTTCTTTTGGCATGGATGGGTTCCTATGGGGAAATTCATCTCCTAGCTACCCAAAATTTCAACACTCTCTCTCTTCTAGGGAGGAATTTCCATCTGTATTATAAGTTTCATCTCAAATGTCTAATCATTATTACATCATGTCTCATCTCATTTTGTCTCATCTTATCTTGTCGCATAGAAGAAAAATAATCCAAAACTAATGTAGGGGACATCAATTTATCACAAGGATAATGATACCCCAAACCTTACTAGTATTTAGGTCAAGTTCCATAACCTTCATCTCAACTGAATAATAATGCCTTGATCTAAAGAAGAAGAATCATCATAGGGGAGATCAATCTCAAACCATATATCCAATGACAATTTAGGAGATCAATTTACCACAGGGGTAAATACCCTCCAAACCCTATGTCCAACTGGCTGATCAGAAAATCTACCGAGATAGTAGGGGAGATCAATTTACCACTAGGGTAAAGATCCTCCAAACCCTATATCTTTGACAATAGGGGAGATCAATTTTCCACACATGACAAAGATCCTCCAAAACTAAAGTCATCCAAATTCATCCTTTGTGATAAAGCGTTTGAACACCGTGCATCATGTACTTAGGGAGGTCAATTTACTAGATGTGTCTCCCATGGGTAAAGATAATCCAAACCTAAGTCTCCTCACTCATTGGCTAGATGAGTGGCAATCCCAACACATCCAAATTGTGGTTTGGATGCATACTAGGATATACTTGGTCAAGTCCTATACTTGATAGTAGGGGGAGGTACACACTTACCATTTATGGTAAGAATCAGATACATCCCTACAATAATAAATAACATATACAACTTTCCATAATGGTAAGGATCATACATGCCTAATAATAGAAGATAGATACAAATTTCCATAAGTGGAAAGGATCAAACACTTCCTATTGTCTAGTGTTCCCTCAACACCAAGAGTTACCAGAGCTTAGTGTTCGTGATCAATCAATATTCCTTCCCAGAAGTGATACTTTCTCCAAAACTCTAGGATTCTCTTATAATACAAAGAACTTCCCTTCTGACAAAGGCTTGGTGAGAGTGTCAGCAACCTGTTCTTCTATTGAAGCCTCACTACAATTCCATAACAAATCACTATCAAAGCCTCACTTCTCCCTCTATGTTGGAGCCTCATTGCTTACTATGTACATTATATCCCATATATAGAATTATATAATGCCAATGTGCTTGGACCTATCGTTGGACACGAGATTCGTAATATATCATAGTCATGTATAGCATGCTCAAACAACTCTCCTCAACCATACTTCCTTGCAACTAGCCATGATAGAAGTAATGTACTCTGCCTTAGATGCACTTAGAGTAATATAATTCTACTTCAATCTCTTCCAGGAAATCATGGTAGACCCCAAGCTAAAGAAACACCTAGATTTTCTCTTAGCAACATTTCTACCCTCGCCGACATCAGTGTATCCAATAAAGTCTGATAATGTATCTTAGTCTAACATAAATAGTTTTCTTAGCATATGTTTAGTAGTGATCTAATATATACATACATGCTCTATCTAGATTAGAGTACATAATGCAAAGCAAGGACCCATCTGATATCCTTTTCATAGTAGGATACATCATATATGAATATGACGAGGAGTCTCTCTGAGCTTCTTTCTTGATATTTATCATCCCAAATTCTTTGACAGTGTAATTTCATTAACAAGGAAGTCCTTTCCATGTCTTTGTTACACTCCTAATCTCAAGTAGTTGATCATCAGGGCTCATAGGTTAATTTCCTCTAGCACTAAACATGGAGATGATATGATATTTTCAAAGATAATTTGCTAGCATATATAAAATGAAACATCAAAGACAGACCTCCAATCCAAGCATGTGAACTCTAGGGAACTTTCTTGTGTCCATATGTAATCATAAGTCTTCTATTCATATTATTCTTCCTCAAGAACATCATGGAGGAAGCCAACTTCGAATTCATATGATAATAGTATATTTGGAAACAAGTGATAGGATCTTATCACAATATTCTTCCTCTAAGAGCATGTTCCTTATCACAGTTGAACTTAATATCATAGAAGCATCTAAAAATACTACATATTATCATTTAGAATGGTCCTTGCATGAGGACACATTGCTCTCATCATCTCATTAGACTGTTGCATTCAACTTGACAATCTACTCCCTCTAAATAAGAAGCCTCTTCAAGTTAATCCTTAGTGTGGAAGACTACAATCCTTCCTTTAGGATCTGATATCTTCTCCATTTTAAGCTCATGACTCTAATCATGGGATGTCTCTATATTCGCCTCAATCTTGGTATTGAGGAATATGTCCTTACATCCATCTAATGTAACTGTAGATCCCATAACAAGAGAAACTAGAGTAATAATAAAAAATTAAATAAAAATAATGAAAGTGTACCTGATGATGAGGAACGATTATTTTTCTTCTCTAGATATGAGCGTGGCTATTTTATTTTCGTATACTATCTCCCTCTTGGGACTAACTCCTCCCGCATTACCCTGCATCTTGATGATCCTCAAGATGGATCACATCCTCATCCCAGAAGCATTCAAATTCTCATGCATGGAGAATAAACATAAATCAAATTAAATAATTCCATAAAGAAATAACATGCCTTGAAAGTACTAATACTTAATGAGGGTAGGAAGGGAACAACGCTTTCTTGATCCTACACCATAGACCATCAACCATATGAGAATTTCATCTTCATAGGAAACACATCCTCTTGTAAACCACTTATATTCTCATTCCAGACCTTCCAAGCCTGACTATTAATGTACAAGACGATCGCTGGATCTACATCATATCATCTCCTATTGGGAGCCTATCCCATCTAGGGTTACACTGAGTATATCATCATAAAAAATTATTAATCACACTAGGGATCCAATGTTATAGAATCTAATCATTTTCAATATTCAAGGCCAAATCCAATGTGTTTCTCCCAAAGCCTAACTTTTATTTGCAAGAATAAAAGGACTCCCTAGGGTTTCCTTCAAACCTTAACATTATTTTAGGTCTCCAACATATTCATCCCTTTCACTATGGTTTCTCAATAAATCCATCATAAGTATCTACGAGGGTGATCTCAATGACTATTCTTCAACCCAACTTTGATTCCATGTTAATTTTAGGGCTAGATTATTCTCTATTGTAGATAATTGCATTTCTAAACTTTTTCAACAGTGTCATATAACATTAACCCCATAACATTATATCATCATTAGAAATTATTTAGAGAGAAAAATAACATCAACAATTCAACATAAAAATAAGGAACAACAAAAGAGAAACATACACAATAATGACACCGGGATTTAGGTCAGAGACCAGGGGAAAACCCAACTAAATTCTTCTTCTTTAGATATTCATCAAATATTCAACTCAGATACAAAGTACAATAATTATGAGACACATCTTACAACATCTACTACATTATTCCTATGAAAATCTAGTAGGAAACATACACCCAAATTAGATTGTCACTTGATCTGAAATGATCATCTGCCAAAATTGATGTAGAATTGATTAGTCATTATTGAATTGATTGTTAACTCAAAGTGCAAAAATCAAGGAAAATGCTTGAGAAAAAAGACTACAATAGTTGATTAAACATAAGTAAAATTCATAACATAAGTGATAATATTAAAAACATAGCGATACCAGAAAACAAAATTGATTATGGAGTTCATCCCTTATGGACTACGTCTCTGGGTCTGCTTTCAAGATGGGCAACCACTTTATTACGATTGAAATAGAAGAGGTCTATTACAAAGATATTTGACCAAACTTAATGTGAACACAGGCACTTCTGGTCAATGTCAATGGATAGCTCTCTGAACCATGTTTCCAACGCCTGTCATGGTTCACAATTCCAACTCCAGATGCTCCTGTTACAATGAAAACAAAACTACCTATAACCTCTAGAATCTGCATACAAAAACCAAAACCACTCTCCCCCTCCTTCAATGAACAAAACTACCTCTTATAGCCTACAAATACCTTCAAACTCCTTCTTCCTATTTTTAGGAATGAATGGGCTGATTTTTTGAGTTCAAGCACTCGAACTATTCATGAAAGGACACCTAGGGTCATTATCCATGGTCCTCAAATTAATAATTTCATATTTAAACAATATAAAACCCAAAATAGACTTTGGGTTATCCTGGCAGTTAATGAATAGCACACTGGATTAACTGCCCATGTGAACAGTTGTTTCTTCTTGGTGGTCGGCTACCTAACTGCTACCTGGTGGCTTATCCTCCAGGCGGTTATGGCTACCATGACGGTTTTACATGTGTCCACTTACCTCCGCTGTTATGGTTACACCTTGCGGCTTTCCTTTAATGCGGTTGCATAAAAATCTGCGTTGAACCCTGTCACTTGCATGTTGAATTCCCACATGGTTTGAAGACTGATGGTTTAAAATTAATGCTATGGTTAACTCTGTCTCCACTCACATGAATATGTGGTTCCACTACAGTCTCCTCCGCAGTTAGGACTGTTCACGTGTAATATTATCCGTAGTCTTCTCCAATGATGTTATGATCAATGATTAGGGAATTGATATATGTTTTTATATTGTTTTTACAATGCAATTTGATATATTACATAGGCCAAGAGTTATACATAGGGGTAAAGAGCATAGGTTTAGGGTTTATGTGTTAGGTTTAACACATAGTTGTAATGTGATAGGTTTAGGATTTAAGTTTTAATGTATTTTTGAATGTTGCATTAGGTTGTAGGTTTAGATTTGTATTAGGTCTAGGTTTTAGTCATTATTACTTTTCATTAATAAGAAAAACCCATTTAAAACTAAATGTCACAAAGTGACATTCACCCAAATACATATCGTCGACAAAGCTTCTTTTGCAACGACATCACATGATGACAAACCATATTGAACCCCTGCAACGGATGACACACCCACGTTGATGATCAACCTGCGAGGCGAAAAACAAACACATGTCAACACCAAATCCTAGCGGAACTGACGACAGCCACGTGTTGACAGCTAGGTACAAAGTCATCACTAAGAAAACCATTAACATCATTTGAACAACCTAAACCATAAACAACATTGTCGAAATTGAACGACACTAAAATGAATACGGATGATGACATTAAACACTGATGATGAACCTGTGCAACTGATCTGACGAGATCCTCCTGGATCAATCCTCTCCACTTGAAAGCTTTTGGACTACAAAATTTTGATTAGACAAATAGTCAATGAGGGTAGAGTTCCCTCACTTTCCACCTTGACCAGATGATGTACCAATACATTCAATCAATCACTTGCAAGTGATGACCTTGATGATGCTGACCATGGCACTTTTTGAGTCGGTGACATGTTCCATTCATCTGTATGTACAACTTGTGATGATGGTTAAACAACCTATTTTTAACATGGAAATTGTTTTTTGTCCATGAAGAACCATGAGTTAGTGATTCCTAATCATCTTTGAAAACAATCTCTATTGGATATTGTTCAATACCATCAACATGTATTAAAAATCTATTTTGCAAAATAACAGAGACAATAAAATATGTTTTTGACATCAAACCAATTACTTGGCTTGACATACTTTCCTGCTTCCTGATTACTAAGTGAATTTGTTGCAATGAACCCATCAAACTGTAAGGTGAAACTGCTGCAAATTAGTTTGTCTTTGAAAATATTGAATTAACTGTTGATTTATTTTAATCATTGTTTCTTTAGTTATTAAATGATGTTTCCATTGATTAGCACTTCCCCTGATGCATAAGTTTCCCTTAGCCATATTGGATACTTTGACAATGCTTTAGAAAAGGCTTTGATATGTAAACAAATGGGCTTCCTCTCCACTTGAAAAGAGGTTTCCCAACAGTTTGAAACATGAAATGGTGACACAATATAAGAGAAATTTAACATCGATTTTCCCCAATACTGACCTGTATCCTTGTAACTATTAATTTCCAAACTTGAACTGGATTGATTCATTTTGACATTGTATTCCCTACTTATGAGTAATATGTTTAGTTTCTTTGAAGAGAACTGGAAAAGTTTCTATCTCTTTGATCAAACTATCTTTAAACTGGGACTCATAACTTGAACAAACATCCCGTCAACTCTTATGTTATGCCTTTACACACATGATTACAAATATTTTATTTGAACTTATTATTGCTTCATCGAATTAGCATTAACTAAATTCAAGTGATTTTTACTTTGATGTGCCCTGACAATAAATTCAACCCCATCTTTCTTAAGGTGATATTTATGTTCCCTCCTATAAAATAATGCATCACGATCATAAAGATAAGGAATTCCTAAGACAACTCCACATATTTCTACTGGAACCACATCTAATTCCACTTCATCAATGTAATTAGCTATAATGGAAAATATTAATCGACATTGTTTGATGACTTTTATCTGAGTTGATTTATTTAGCCATCCTAATGGGTAAGGTCTTGGATGATTCCTTGTTTCCAAACCCAAACTCTTAATGAAATATTTAGATATTAGATTGGCCTGTGATCCATTGTCAAACATTGTATCTATCTTTGTATGCTTAGAATTTATCCTTATGTTAAACAATTCAACTCTTTTATCCTCATTTGAAGGATTTATGTTTGATGAAGACGCAATAGTATTCGAACTAGTGTCAGAAGTTTTACTTGTTGTAACCATAGCAGTTATTCTCCTTTCATCACCTGAATTTAAACCTAGACATTTTTGGATTACTATAATTGCCTTCTTTTCATCCTTCTCTTTAAGGAAATTTTTGGGCTTAAGTTCTGGATGAAGTTTCCAACACTTAGATTCATCATGATCGATTCTCTAGCAATGAGAACAATTAGGTCTTTCCTTCTGAGCTATCATTGATTTCTTTCTCTTCAAATTATTCTTCCCCTTACTGTCATTGGAATCTTTGATTTCCAACTCTTTGGATGAATACGATGAAAACTTGAATGGTCTACCACCTAATTCAATATGTATGGCCTGAACACACACTTCATCAAAATCATTAGGATTAAACATCAATAATGTATGCTGCAAATATGAATGTAAACTATCGATGTATTTTAACAAAGTTTCATGTGTATCCAATGAAATACCAAGCGCCAATGCTCTCTTTCTGAACTCCTGAGTAAAATCCTAAACACTCTTCCCTTTACCTTGCCTCAGATGCTGCCAATAAATAACATCTTGCTGCACGTATCCTAAAGGATAAAATTGTTTCCTAAGAGATTTTAAAATCTTAGACCATAAAGAGATTACTTTTCCTTTCTGCTTTACATCTATCTAAGTTTTAATTTCCCACCAGATTAAAGTTGTTCCCCCCATTCTATGTGTAGCTAACTGAATTTTAGTTTTATCATCAGAAATTTTCTAAATACGACAATACACTTCTAACTACTTAATCCAGTTATCTAACTTTTTAGGATTCATTTCACCATCATAAACAGGTAACTCAAATTTTACATCAAGTTTCAAAAGAGATTTTTTCTTAGGTTTCTTTTATGTTTTAGATTTTGCACTGGAAGCAGAAGAAGAAGAAGAAGAAGAAGAAGAAGAAGGGGATGATGGAGATGATGGGGATGAAGGTGGTTTTTCAGCCTTGCCTTTACCTTTGTCCTTCTTCGTTGTATTTGAAGAAGAAGTTGCATCTCTCGCCTTCTTGTCTTTGTATAGTTCTCCCAACATCTGCTACATAGTCAAGAATGCTTGTTGAAACTGTTCTTCACTCATCTTAGTTTCAGTGTTTTCACTTGCATCAGATCCTGTCATGGTTATCTTATGAATGAATCGTCGTTTTCCAATCTCTCGATCAATCTGCTCAAGGATTCATTCTCTTCATTGCGACTTTGACCTGGTTAACATTCAATGGCAAATTCTACAAATGTGACCTACTCTAATACCAAATTATATGATCTGAAATGATCATATGCCAAAACTAATGTAGAATTGATTAGCCATTACTAAATTGATTGTTAACTGAAAGTGCAGAAATCGAGGAAACTTCTTGAGAAGAAAAACTTTATGATAGTTGATTAAACATAAGTAAGATGCATAACATAAGTGAAAAGAGTAAAAATACAGTGATACCAAACAACAAAATTGATTACGAAGTTCATCCCTAATGGATTACATCTTTGGGTCCACTTTCAAGATGGGCAACCACTTTATTAGGATTGAAACAGAAGAGGTTGATTACACAGATATTTGACCAAACTGAATGTGCATGGAGGCACTTCTGGTCACTGTCAATGGATATTTCTTTGAACAAGATTTCCAATGCCTGTCACGGTTCCCAATTCCGACTTTAGATGCTCTTGTTACACTAAAAGCAAAACTCCCTATAACCTCCATAATCTGCATACAAAAACCAAATTCACTCTCCCCCTCCTTCAATGAACAAAACTACCTCTCATAGGCCTACAAATACATTCAAACTCCTTCTTCCTAGTTTTATAAATGAATGGACTGATTGTTTGGGTTCAAGTACTCGGTCTATTCATGAAAGGACACCTAGGTTCATTAGCCATGGTCCTCGAATTAACAATTTCATATTTAAACAATATAAAACCCAAAATAGACTTTGGGTTATCTTTGCGGTTAATAAACATCACGCTGACTTAACTACCCATGTGAAAAATGTTTTCTTCTTGGTGGTCGACTTCCTGACTTCCACCTAGTGGCTTATCTGCCCAGCAGTTACGGCTACCATGACAGTTTTACATGTGTCCACTTACCTTCGTTGTTATGGTTACACCTGGGGGCTTTCCTCTAACGCAGTTTCATAAAACTCTGTAATGAACCCTATCACTTGCCTGTTGACATCCTGAGCAGTTTGAAGATTGGAAGTTTAAACTTGATGCTATGGTTAACTTTGTCTTTGCTCACATGAATCTGTGGTTTCGTTGCGGTCTCCTCCGTAGTTAGGATTGTTCACATCTAATATTCTCCGCAGTATTCTCCGATGTGGTTATGGTCAACGGTAAGGGGATTGATATATGTTTTTATATTGTTTTTATTATGTGATTTGATATATTACATAGGTCGAGAGTTATACATAGGGGTAAATAACATAGGTTTAGGATTTATGTGTTAGGTTTAACACATAGTTGTAATGTGATAGGTTTAGGATTAGGGTTGGGTTTAGGATTTATGTTTTAATATATTTTTTAATGTTGCATTAGGTTCTACATTTATGTTTGTATTAGGTTTAGGTTTTAGTCATTAGGACTTTTTATCAATAAGAAAAACACCTTTACAACTAAATGTCACAAAGTGACATTCACCCAAATACATATCATCGACAAAGCTTCTTTTATGATGACATCACATGGCGACGAACGATATCGAACCCCTGCAATGGATGACACACCCATGTCGATGATCAACCTGTGAGGTGAACGACAAACACATGTCGACACCAAATCCTAGCGGAACTGATGACAACCACATCTTGATAGCGAGGTACAAAGCCATCACGAAAAAAACCATTAACATCACTTGAACAACCTAAACCATAAACAACACTGTAGAACTGAATGAAACTTAAATGAATGTTAGCGACGACATTGAACATTGACGATGAACCTATGAAACTAATCTGATGAGATCCTCCTGGATTGTCACTAGATCATATAGCACTACACACTTCATTATTGTTGCCATCATTGTCATATCCAAGTTATAGCAATATCAAATGTTATCATCATTTGTATCCAAGTCACTGTCATATAAATGTCTCCAAGTTACTATCATATAAATGTCTCTATGTCCTATCATATGTATCACTGTCTCACTACTATATAGATCATTGTCTCACATCATATAAATAATTGTCTGACTATTGTATAGATCACTACCTCATGTCATATAGATCATTGTATCACTGTTGTATAGATTATTGTCTCATGTCATATAGATTATTGTGTCACTGTTGTATAGATTACTGCCTCACGTCATACAGATCATTGTCTCACTATTGTATAGAATATCGTGTCATGTCAAGTTCATTGTCCATACATCACATAGAGACAAAGTGTGATGACCCTAGGTATTTCAACAAGAATGCTGCAACTCCCAGGGCTACCATCTTTACTTATCAACATTGGGTTCGTACAAACTTGGAGGTGACAATGCTATATGCACAAGTAGAAGTGGAGGTCCTGCCTGTTGTCACTATTTATCTAGAAAGAGACCCCACGAGTTCCAAGCTAGACTTCTATAGGGTTAGAAGAAGCTTAATGCTTTGATGGAAGAAGAGAAAACCTATTCTAAGAGAGAGCTACTCTACTACAGTAATGAAGAAAACAACATGTAATGCTAAACAACGCCATAATATAACTAACCAACTAAACATTTGTGCTAAGGTGAATTGCTAAAACAATCAGTAACCTAAGGCTGTTATCCAATTTGTAGAGGTAAAGAGCATTAATCTATACTAAGGTGTAAGCCAAGAAACTTAAGCTAAATCAGTTTTCAAGCGGAGGAGAAATCGGAGGTCGGAATCAATGAAAGCAAGACGTAAGGACACAATAGCGCATAGGGACCATTAGATCAGTCAACGAACAGAAGATGAATGACAGAGATATTATCGCGAAGGATTAAGTGACTAGATGGATGAACAGGGTGAATGCACATGATGAATGATGAAGATCTTATCGCGAAGGCTTAAGTGATTAGATGGATGAACACGGTGAACACACAAGATTGACGGCTGAGGTCTTATCGTTGAAGTTAAGTCAAGATATGAATGGACAGGGTATTGAAGTGATGAACGACTGAGATCTTATCAAACAGTTTAAGTCAAGAGATGGATAGACAAGGTAATGAAGCAATGAATGATGGAGATTGTATCATGGGAAAACGAAATGTGCAAAAATGATGGAGCAGCTTTCTAAGGCGGTAAGTAGTTTCTCGCGTACCCTCAAGGGCATAAATGGAATTATGAAATTTCACGCAATTAGCCTTACTTTATGACACATAGCACGAGAAAACCACTTTTCTTGTGTGCTCTCAGGCAGATAACGGTCGTGCAATAATCCATGTGAGATTGCACGATACCCGTTGGATGAGGCGGGGCTAATCAATGGTGGAGAGTGGCCAAGTTAGTTGGTGATTAGGTGATGTGATAGCTGTCAGATCAGGCGAGGTAGTTCGACGGTGGGGGTTTAAAGCACATAAAGTGTTCAAGTGATGCGATAGCCATTGGATCAAGAGACAGATCGACGATGGAGATTAAAGCGCATAAAGTAAGTGGAAGACTTCACCCGAGGTAGCAATTGGAGAAAATAATGAATTAGATGATGATTGTGAAGGTTTGTTGTGGATCGGAAAGTGAGGAAGTGATGCATGAAGAATGTGTTGAAGGAGGTTTCAAAGGAAAATGACAGAAAAACTAGTGAAGATGAACAAATAACTGCTTCGAACCAGAAAACTATGTTTTTGGGGTTGCTGAAGGGTCTCTTCCTCAAGTCATGGTCCAAGAGGGAGGAGATGAGGCTAAGACACCTATGCACAACCTTATGGTGATCCTTTCTCCTAGCTATCTTGTAAATGGAAAGAAGGCACAAATGGAAGTAAACCACAGTAAATGCAGCTACTGAACCAAGTGAACAGAAAAACCATGAATAATCTACGCTATACTAATGTAATGAAAATGAAGCTACTCAAGCAAATAAAATAGAAAACCATGAATCTACTTAAGCAAATGAACAGAACCAGGAAGCTACTTAAGCAAATTAACAAAACAAAAAATCTATGCTAGCATACATGAATAGTAAAGAGGAGCCTTGGCTGCTCGGGTTGAGCCCTAACCCAAGAGCTTCAGCCCTCTCAGTTAACTCAGAGTTGGCTTAAGCATAACTCATTGTTATTATGAAAACCATGGATTATAGAATAGCTATCACAAGTCTCTTATAGCTTAGAAATAAAGTAGAGTTTTACAATGAAAGTTTGAATCCTACTGAGGTCCTAAGCCTCTCTACTTATACAGTTGATAAACTGGTTTCTATCACTTTCACTTGCTCAGCTGTCTTCTAGTCCTCAAATTGATGGTTGTTTGCACTCTGAGCTAATGGAGGAATATTCGAATGGAGGGGTAGTAAATGAGGAGGATTTACCTCCTATAATTACTCTCCCTCGTCCCATTCAATTTTTGACCAAGGTGTTTTCCATAGTTCCTTTCTTTTATCCTTTATGCCTGCATTTTTCCTTGCTTGTATCCTTTATTCCTGCATTATATGCACATTAGACCACAAAGAAAAATATCCAACTCTAACTCATCTCATAAACAAAATATAGTCAAAAGTGTGTAATAAGGTGTGATAATAGTTGGTTTGACTAAGCTAGGAGGTGAATTAAGGCCAATTAAGGCCCATATAATTACCCAATGATGAGGCTCATCATCACCCCCCTACTGAAGGTGTTGCTCATCCTCTGAGCAACTTAGTTAATGTCCATGTCCTTCATGGCTCTGGTAGCCTTTCTGACATCCCATGCTTTTGTTGTGTTCTCCTATTTTTGTTCATAGAAGCCTAGTTTCCTTTCTACTTCTTCCTACTACGTCTTTTCCTCTTCCTCTTTTCTCCCTTCTAGCATCCCTAGGAGTAGTGGTGGACTAAGTTTTATGCCTATCCAATTGACCTTCAACCTTTGCATTGATTTCTTATACATAGGTGTCCTGTTGAGTGCCTTTCTCAACCTTTAAGGCGAGTGATATTCACTGATCTTCAAGCTGTGTGGCAGTGTGTTCCATCTACTTTAGTAGGCATGTATATCATCATCTCTTAGTAGCCTAAACATATCCTCAAAATGTGAAATTGCTTGCTCTTGGGCAGCAAGATATCTAGGTGCTAGCTGAGGATCATTTGCAATTACATTATGGGTGTTCATTAGGGCCATGGGATTTGATTGTTCAGCTCTGATGAAAAAAAGTTCATTTTGGTCTCTAGCCAATATTTTTTTCATCTTTGCAGCCCTTGACTTATCATGGTTCATAGATGATGCCAAAGCCATTGATTATAGATCTCCTAGCTCTGCATTAAGATCCAAAATATTCATGTCTGTGAGGGTGTGCAAGTAAAACTCAACCATTTTGGCCCTATCATCTAGTGCACTTTGATCACAAAGATCAATAAACTGCTTGCAGTCCTAAAATGGCATGGTGCCCCTTTGTGCTAGTGTTTTAATATGAAATTGCAGCCATTGTTTTATGAGGTAAAGAGCATAGGATTTAGCTGGCATCCTACACTGGATGGCCTCTTTCTGTTCTTTCTCCTCTTTTTCAATGCCTTCTTCCTCACTGTTTTTCTCATATTATTCCTCTTGTTGTTCTTTCTCCTCTATTTCAATGCCTTCTTCCTCTTCTATTTCAACATCATCCTCCTTCTCTTCTACTTCATCATGTTCCTCTGTGGGTTCTTCACCTTCTAAAAAGAATTTCATTTTTGCCACCTGACTGCTTACTTTGTCTTCTTTTCTCCATGCAATTCCTAGGGGAAGTGTGGTGACCCTACTGATGAAATCTGGGGTGATATCTATAGTGAGCCCTCTAACTATAACAGTGGCATGGATTTTGTTGTGTGGAGTGAGGGAGTGAGCAAATTCTTGAGAAAATAGAGTTTCCTATTTACGTAATCCACTAGCATTTTAGAGGACTTCTAGTTCATTTGCTTGTAAATGGGGATGGATTTTTAGATCCTACCTCTTTGGAATGGTGGCAGTGGAAAATTCTCTTGATATTACCTCTTGAACCCCTCTCTGCCTATCCTGTATACTACCTCTGTGTATCCTGTAGACTGCACCTATAGACTTTTCTTGTAGGAACTCTCTTGCAGAATGATGGATCCTTGCTTCCACTGGGTGGCCAGAGTTATGAGAGCTACTTGAGTGAGGGAGTTTCAAGGAGGTGGAATGCTTGAATGCATGCAAACGATGTTTTGTTTCCCAATATACCACCTCATCATTCCCACTCCTTGTAATCAACTCCCACAGTTGTTAAATCCATAGTTAACCGCTTCTTGTCCTACTCCTCCTCTGTTCTTTGAGTTGACTGCAGCCATGTGTGAGAGGACACCCTGGTTTGTATGTGATGACTGAACGAAGGCGGCCAAGTTAACTGGCCACCTTTTCACTTACATACCAACTACCTCTTAATCTATACAACTTTTGATCAAATGATGCATACGAGTGAGTGAGTGGGATACTTAATTGTGATCTTGATGCCATGTTGTAGTTGTCAAAGATCAAAGGTGCTACGTTGTCTATTTTCTGCATGGTCATTCTTCTTCCTCCTCTATTGTCTGCTAATGGTTTCTTGGCTTTTGGAGGTGTCTGTGACTGGATATCTGATGTTGCTACTATTGTGGAGCCCCTGGATTACCACTCGGCAATGTTTGGTGTCTCCCTTAGAATTTCTTGATCATGTTGCTAGCTGGTGCTGTGTGGATGTTGTAGTGAATGGACAGGGGGAGTAGGAGTGTTTGTGGATGTAGGTGATGATGGTAATGGATGAGGTGATTGGTTATATCATGTCTAGTATGAATTTTGGGGACCTAACCAATCTACCATTCAGGGGATCCTATAGAAAACACAATCCTTACCTGAATTGAAGCAATGAAGTGAAAAACAAGGGAATTGGTGGAGGGATGCATGGTAAGGAGTGGAGGAGATGAATATATGTGAGGCAGGGTTCCCTTTGGATCTTCTCTTTGCTCCTTGATTGTCTTTCTCACCCACCTGCAAATAACAATTACGTTTTTTTTTTCTTTCATTATTATTATTATTATTATTATTATTATATGAGAACACCTAGGCTGCTTCAGAGAGGTTTTCATCCTAGATATCTGCCCTAGGCGCCTCACGAGGTTTTCAACCCAAATATTGGACTTAGGCACCTCATGGAGGTTTTCGCCTAAATCCTTATTCTTTTTTTTCTCTTTTTCACTACCCTGATGAGGGAGGAGCTGGAACTTGCTCCACCATTATCACTGTCTTATTGATATTGTCAATGAATTCCTATTTTGATAAAGGCCTCTTGTACATTTTCAATCGGTGTCCATTAACAAGCAATGGAATGGCTTCTCCATCTATAGTTCTGATTTCCACTAGACCATTATCATGGCATCTTTCAACCACATAAGGTCCGAGCCATCTTGTCCTTAGCTTACCCTTGAAGTCTTTATACCTAGAATCATATAATAATCCCTAGTCTCCCTCTTGAAATTTCTTCTCCTTAATATGTTTGTCATACCAGATCTTCCTCTGAAGTTGAACTATCTTTGTATGTAGGAGGGCCTGCATTCTGAATTCATCCAAGCCATTCAAATGGAACAGTCTTTCTTTTTGTGCAAGATTGAGCTCCAAATCTAGTTGGGCTACCATCCTCAATGTGTTATATTCAAACTCAATGGACAACAAAACCTTTTTCCCATTGTTGGAAATAATACTGAGAGGGGGGGTGAATCAGTATTATCAAATTCTTTTCTTAATTCAAACTTCAGATATGTATTATTAACTTGTATATCAGTACCATAGAATAATGAGCATGAAACAAGAAAAAACAGATAGTCACACCAAAGAACACCAAATATAAGGTGGAAACCCAATGTGGGTGAAAACCACCTGCTGCAATATGT
>APFE031750286.1:57638-112858 GCA_000404065.3 Pinus taeda
CCAGTCTCTCCTGGAAGGGAGCTACAACCCCCTACTTCTTTTCTTACAAGGACCACTTTTCATAAACATCAAATGATCATCAAGTACATGTAGATTTCACAGTCAACTGCAGTAACCAAATCAAGAAAACAGAACTAAATCCAGAACACCTTATCAACAGAAAAATTCAGTCAACAGAAAGTCATGAGACAGATACGCAATTTTCCTTTCTCTGGCCTGCATCGCTACGCACTTCACCTTCTGCTTCCCTGCGTATACCCGCAGATTTCCTTTTGCTGTGCCGCGTGCCCACGCACTGCTTCTTCTACCGCGCTGCGTACAGTACGCACCCAGATACACTATCGTGTCGCGTACTTTTACTGTGTGTACGCACCTGAACCACTGTTGTGCTGCGCACCCACGCAGCCCTTCTTCTTCTGCTTCGGCGTACCCACACAGTCACCCTTCTTCTGCTCTGCATACCCATGCAGTTACCCTTCTTCTGCTCTACGTACCCACGCAGTTCGCCTGTTTCTGGTCTGCGTACCCACGCAGAGGCACCGTTAAACACCTGTGTACTTCTGATTAGGGCCCAATTTGCAGATCACCAGTGTGCTACAATTAGTCGGATGCCCAGATCTGATCATGCGCTCGAGAGATCACCCTTCACAGATTCGCTTTCCACTTCACTTTCATATAGATCAAGCTTTTGAAACAATAACCCAATATTTCAGATCTTAATATATTCAATTTGCAAAAGATTCTTAGCCAAGGGATCTCCTTTGCTTTATATAGGGAAGCTCCTCCTAAAATCATGGATCAATACCACGAGCCAAAACCATAATAACACAAATATCGTCGGCTAAATACCAAAGATTAAACATAAGAAACCCCACGTGTGCTTTTCTCTACCTTGAAGTGAGTGCACTGGGGGTACGTACCTCCTGAACGGCTGACTTGCGTGTCTGGCCGCGGTCCCTTCACGGTGTACCTGCGGGTACGCATCTTCTGAACTGTTCTCCTGTGTACTTCTTAATTTTCAACATATTGAGAGCCTTGCCACGAGTGTTGCCATCAAGTACAACATCCATACCATAAACATAATGCCAACACTGATAGACCAGCCCATAGGGTATAAATCTAGTGGTGGTCTTCCATGTTGTATTATAGGCCTAGGTGGCCTCAAGTAGTCTCTCTAACCAATCCTTCGTACTGTTGCTCACTACCTTGCTTAAGATGTTCTCCAGTTCCCTGTTTGTCACCTCCATTTGCCCATTATATTGTGGATGATAAGGAGTGGAGGTCCAATGCTTGATTTTGTGATGGCTGAGTAGTTCTTCAATCATGTTGGAGGTAAGTTGGTTGCATCAGTCTGTGACTAGCTCTCTACGTTACCCAAATTTGTAGAATACATTCTTCCTTAGGAACATAGCCACCTTCTCTTCTATTGTTGCCTTAATTGCCTTGGTTTTAGCCCACTCAGTCAAATAATTAGCATACATAATGACATGTTGTTTTCGCTTCGAAGGAGGGTTGATAGGTCCAATGAAGTCCATGCCCCACTTGTCAAATGGCTCTAAAGTCACTTGAGGTTGTAGGGAATTTCATCTCTTGGAGTAGGCTTTCCCATCCCCTGGCACTAATCACACTGACTAATATATTGTTTCACATCCTAATGAAGAGTAGGCCAATAATAGCCTGCTTGCAACACTTCGAATGTTGTCCTCTTTGCTGCAAAGTGACCTCCACAAGGCCCATCATGACAGGTCCAAAGGATGTCAAAGACTTCCTCTTCCCTTACACACCTTCTCAAGATTTGATTTGGGCCAAGTTTCAACAGATTGCCCCTAATCCAAGTGGAGGGGGTGCTTCTCCTGACTATCTTTCTCTTTTCCTTGGAGGGAAAGTTTGGTGGGAACTATTTTGATACCAAATATTTTTCTATATCAGCAAACCATGGGGAGAGAACTGAAATAGCAAACAAATGCTGATCTGGTAACTGGTCATCCACCATTCCTTCTTCACCTACAAGCAGATTCATCCTAGATAGAAAGTCAGCAACAACATTTTCCTTACCATGCTTATCAATAATAGTTAGATCAAAATGTTGTAATAGAAGCAACCATCTTATAATTCTAGTATTCACATCTAGTTTTTTCATTAAATATTTGATTGCAGCATGATCAGTATGCACAAATTCTTGATAGCTTGTGATGTAATGCCTAAATTTGTTTAATGAATGGACAACAACTAGGATTTCTTTTTTAGTCATAGTATAGTTTAGCTCATCCTTTGATAGGTTCTTACTAATAAAATAGATGGCATAGGGCAATTTCTCCTCTTCCTGACCTAAGGCTACTCCTATGGCTTTGTATGAGGCATCAGCATGAATATGAAAAGGGAGGGCCTAGTTTGGGCCTCTAAGGATTGGTGCAGTAGTTAACTTACCCTTTAGAATGTCTAAGGCCTATTGACAGCTCTTTGACCATATAAACTTAGAATATTTGGCCAACAACCCAAACAAAGAGGAGGCCAACTTGCTAAAGTCCTTTATGAACCTTCGATAGTAGCCAGCTAACCCTAAGAAACTCTTGACATCTCTCTGCTTTTGTGGAGGTGGGACCCTTTCGATGATTGCTATAATTTTGTTTGCGTCCATCTGCAATCCTTGCTGAGATATTGAATGATTTAGAATGGTCCCTTCATTCATTAAGAATTCACATTTTCTTGGACTGAGACACATCTTCATTTCAATGCATTTGTGCAATACTTTTCCTAGGTTAGTCAGGGCTTCTTGAAAATAACAACCATAAGGTGTAAAGTCATCCATATAGATTTCCACAACATCATGTACTAATTTAAAAAAAAATACTCATGACTGCTCTCTGAAAAGTGGCAGGAGAATTGCATAGGCCAAAAGGAAGGACCCTATAGGAAAAAGTACCCCAAGGATAGGTGAATGTGGTCTTATCCTGGTCTTCTGGGCATATTCGGATTTGGTTGTACCCACTGAATCCATCTAGGAAGGAAAAAAAACTTCTTCCCTGCCAGGCCATCTAGCACTTGGTCAATGAAGGGTAGGGGAAAATTATCCTTCTTTGTGGCTCTGTTCAACTCCCTATAATCAACACAAATCCTCCATTTACCATTTTTCTTAGGAGCTAACACTAAAGGAGACACCCACTCACTATCAGAGATAGGGTAAATGAATCTTTCATATAGCAGTTTTTGCAGTTCCTATTTGATTATGTCTTTAAGGGTTGGATTCATCCTCCTTTGTGGTTGCCTAACTCGCTTGCAACGTTCTTTGATGTATATGTGTTGAGTACACATTGAGGGGTGTACTTCCTTCATTTCCTTGTAACTCCAAGCGAAAGCTTCTAGGTTTTCTCTCAACATGTTGCATAACTCTTCCTCTTCAAGAGCAGACAGAGATGGATTAATTTTCAAAGTTTTCTCTGGCTCGAATTCTATGGTTTTGATATGGAGTGGGTTGGGGTTGGCCAAGCATAAGTCAATTGGATGATTGTTTTGGGTTTCCCTTACTTCTTCTTCTAATGGTAATGAACTAGGAGTTGGACTTTGGAGTAGGTGGTCAATTAAGTCATCCTCATCTTATTGTCCTCCTCCTATGGTTGCCTCCAAAATAGAAAGTTGGGCAGAATAAACCTCATCTTCTTCCTCGTCCTCCAACCATAAAGGTAAATCATGCTTTAGATAAGGTTAAGCATGAGGGTATAGGACTAATTGTTTATACATATGCCCATTCTTGATGGTCATATTCCCATCTATGCAGCTAATGTAAGCATCAATTGTTGCCAACCATGGCATCCCAAGGATGAGAGGGTAATCGGTAAGCTTAGTCTTAGGCTGGAGAACTACAAAATCTGCAGGGTGCTCCCAGAAGTCAATGAAGACCATCACATCCTCCATAATTCCCTCAAGGGTGATTGTCGAACGGTCTGCAAGTTGCAGAACTATTGTGGTCTTCCTCAATGACCCTTGGAGGTTGATCTTGAGCATGGTGTCCTTGGTAATCACATTAATGGAAGCCCCAAAGTCAATCAGAGTGTGTGGGACAATGGTTCCATTGATGTGCATATCTACTACAAGGCTTCCACGGTCCAAATATTTTGGACATATTAGTTGCCCCAACATTAAGTCAGACAACTACCCAATGAAATTAATGGTATGGGAATCACTTTTTCTTCTTCCTAGATGCTTGAAGAACTTCTCCTTAATCAACTTATTGTAAATGGGAACATCCTTGATTGCCTAGAGAAGGGGGATCTTTACACAAAGATTTTTCAATTCTCCTAGAAGTTCAATTTCTTCTAGGGTAGGCTGGAGTGGTTGGGCTAATCTCTTAGGAAAGGGTGGATTTAATTTAAGGTTGTTTTCCTCTCTTTCTTCCTCAACCTCCCTATGTGGAGAGGGAGGTTGGTTATCAGGGAGAATTCTCCCAGATATTAGGTTGATCTCCTGGAATTCTATAGCATAAGCTGGGTATGATGTCTCTCCACTGTAGACTTTTTGAGCCTGCCTATTGTTTGGGTTTATATTTTGCTAGGCAGTCATCTGGGGTTGCTTAGGTGGAGTAGAGTGCAGGAGTTGTGGTTGGGTAGGTGGTGGGGGCAATAAGGCTGGAACAATGTTGAATTGGGGCATCCACCCCTAGAGTGGTGTATTCCACGAAGGTTGTGGTTGAACATAAGGTTGAAATGATGGGTTGGCTCTCTAGGAATGATACTGAGATGCATAGGACAAAGGAGGGGGTGTAGACCAGGAAGGATGAGCAGGGGGTCCCCAAGAAGGTATAGATGTATTTTGGTTGGGGTTGTAATATGCACATGCTGACCCTTGCATACCCTACTGGACTCAGTTCCCCTTTAGCTCCTTGATATATAGCTTTGAGTCTAGATAAAGAAGGGAACTTGTTTGTGGAGTTGTTTTCTTCACAGACTGAGCAAATCTTAATACATTTCAATGGACATTCATTCCTAAGATTCCTCCTGGTGCATCTAGGACAAAATATGGCCAAGGCTCTCTCTGCTTCCTCTTGCTTCCTTTTGATGTTTATGGTGTCCAATTGCAAGGTAAGGGTTTGCAGCATATCACTTTTGAAATCTTCCAGCATATTTCCAATTTCACCCTTGATGGATGAGTTGGAGGATGATGTATTGGCCATAGGTTGACTACCCTTACCCTTTTTCCTGGTTGCCCTAGAATGGTTTCTAAAGACAGTCTTAATATCCTCATAGGGTAATTGGTAGATATCTCCTCCTGCTATCATATGTAAGGTATCCAGAAGATCCTCCCTTACTCCTCTAAGAAAGACCAACTTCAGTGACTCAAGGTCAAGTGTGCACTTGGCCCTTTTGTAACTGAGCTAGAATATCTCTTCATAGTCTTCTAAGGATTCGTCCTGGCCTATGGTCATCCTAAAAATACCTTATTTAGTGTCCTTTGACCTATATTAGTCCCTATATGTGTTGTTAAAATCTTGTTGCGTCTGAGCCTAATTTGTGATGCTATATCTGGGTAAACCCATGAACCAACACAATGCTACATCCTTGAGGGTAGATGGAAACAATTTTAACTTTTTCTCATCGTCTGTATAGTCATAGGTTTGGCTTATAACAAAAAACTAAAATAGGAAAGTGTCAGGGTCCTCTGTGGTCAAGCCATGGAAATGAAGTAGAGAAGAGGGGCTTATATTCTTCATCTTAGTGTCCCCATCGGTCTCCATGATGGGGAAGACACCCTCAATTCTCCCTCTATTTCCTATGTCATTTTAGTTTTCAGCCAATGGTTCAGTAGAAATGGGTTCTTCCTCTTCTTCTTCCCCTACAGGTTCCTCAAATATGTAAGGTTGCTCACCTAAAGGGTATTCTAATTCACCGTCATTGAAGAAGAGAGAAGGTTGACTGTTGGATGCAGTGGGGGTATTTGACAAAAAATTCCTTGAATTGTCCCTATTTCTACAAGGCATGAAAGGAAATGTTTTTGGGTTGGTTTTCTTAAGATTATTATTATATCTATATATATATATATATATAATATTATATTTATATATATATATATATATATATATATATTTAATATATATATATATATATATATATATATTAATCTGGAAAGTACTTTGCAGAAAGGAAATTGTTGATTGAATGAAAAACCACTAACAAGAAAAACTACTTGTTGAATTGAAATTCTACTTGCAGAATGAAATTGTTGATTGAAGGAAGACTGCTGACAAAAAAAGACTACTTGCTGAATTGAAATTCTACTTGCAGAATGAAAATGAAAGCAAATAATGACAAATGAAAGAAAGGAAGCTATTAACAAAGAAATTACTTGCTGAATTGAAATTCTACTTGCAAAATGGAAAGGAAAGCAGATAATGACAACTGAAAGAAAGGAAGAAACTAGAATATTTTTGCAGAAATAAACTAATGGAAGAAAATTGGAGACTAGAAATAGAAGAAAGCAGTAATCACATTCTATTTAGACACCTCCATGGCAACGACGCCAAAAAGTGATGAGCCTAGGTATTGCAACAAGAATGTTGGAACTCCCAGGGATACCAGCTTTACTTATCAACCCGGGGTTTCTAAAAACTTGGAGGTGACAGTGCTATATGCACAAGTAGAAGTGAAGGTCCTACCTGTTGTCACTGTTTATCTGGCAAGAGACCCCAAGGGTTTCAAGCCAGACTTCTATAGGGTCAGAAGAATCTTAATTATTTGATGGAAGAAGAGAAAACCTATTCTAAGAGAGACCTACTCTACTGCAGTAATAAAGAAAATAGCATGTAATGCTAAACCACACCATAACCTAACTAACCAACTAAACAACTATGCCAAGGAGAATTGCTAAAATAATGACTAACCTAAGGCTTCTATCTAAGTTGCAGAGGTAAAGAGCATTAAACTATACTAAGGTGTAAGCAAAGAAACTTAAACTAAATTGGTTTTCAAGTGAAAGAGCAATTGGAGGTCGAAATCAATGACAGGAGGATGTAAGGACGCAGTAGTGCATAGGGACCGTTAGATCAATCAACAAATAAAATATGAATGAAAAGATCTTATCGCGAAGGCTTAAGTGACTAGATGTATGAATAGGGTGGGTGCATAAGATGAACAATGGAGATCTTATTGCGAAGGCTTAAGTGACTAGATGGATGAAAAGGGTGAATGCATAGGATGAATGGTTGAGGTCTTATCGTGGAGGTTAAGTCAAGAGATGGATAGACATGGTAATGAAGCAATGAATGGATGAGATATTATCATGCAGATTAAGTCAAGAGACGGATGGACAGGGTAAAAAAATGATGAACGACAAAGATCGTATCACAGCAAAAGGAAATGTGCGGAAATTATGGATTGGGTTTCTAAGGCAGTAAGTAGTTTCTTGCGTGCTCTCAAGGCTATAAGCGGAATTCTAAAATTTCACATGATTAGACTTACTGCGTGACACATAGCACTAGAAAACAACTTTCTCGTGTGCTCTTGGGTGGATAACACTCGTGCAATAGTTTGTGCGAGATCGCATGATAGTCGTTGGATCAGGTAGGGATGATCAATGGTGGAGATCGACCAAGCTAGTTGGCGATCGGGTGACATGATAGCCATCGGATCAGGTGAGGTAGATCGACGGTGGCGTTTAAAGTGCATAAAGTGTTGAGGTGACATGATATTCGTCGGATCAAGAGACAGATCGACGGTGGAGATTAAAGTGCATAAAATAAGTGGAAGACTTCACGCGAGCCAACAATTTGAGAAAATAATGAATCGGACGGTGATTGTGAAGGTTTGTTGTGGATTGGATGGTGAGAAAGAGATGCATGAAGAATGTGTTGAAAGAGGTTTCAAAGGAAAATGACAGAAAAACTAGTGAGGGTGAACAAATAACTGCATCGAACAACAAACTCCATAGCTCATGTAAGAACTAGAAACCTATGTTTTTGGGGTTGCTGAAGAGTCTCTTCCTCAAGTCATGGTCCCAGAGGGAGGAGATGAGGTCGAGACACCTGTACACAACCTTATGGTGATATTTTCTCCAAGCTAACCTATAAACTAAAAGAAGGCACAAATGGAAGTAAACTACAGTAAATGCAGCTATTGAAGCAAATGAACATAAAAAAAGTGCGCGATCATAGATAGTAGCATGTATGTTGGACCTCGCCGCCTATTTGGATTATAGTTGATAGGAAGGTGTACGCATTACTGGCTCTTATGCTTGTACTGGCTAGCTCTTGCCAGAATACTTCATTCTTTCTGGGCCCCCGAGGAGTATCGGTGCTTATGGGCCATTCCTTTCCTTCTGTGAGGCCCCGGCCGGCAGCAGCCCAGCTTATCTGGGCCAGCAAGCAGGACAGGGTGGACGGAATGATTGATTGATTGAAACCGATACTGAAAACTGATATCTTCTCTCCTTGAATCACCTACAAAAACCATCCTCATTGAAACGAAGTGGTGAAACCATGAATAATCTACGGTATACTATTGTAATGAAAATGAAGATACTTAAGCAAATAAAAAAGAAAACCATGAATCTACTTAAGCAAATGACCAGAACCAAGAAGATACTTAAGCAAATGAACAAAACCAGAAATCTATGCTAGCATACATGTACAGTAAAGAGGAGCTTTGGTTGCTTGTGTCGGGCCCTAACCCAAGAGCTTCAGCCCTCTAAGTTAACTCAGAACTAACTTCAACAGAACTCATTCTCATTATGAAAACCATGGATTATAGAACAACTGTCACAAGTCTCTTGCAACTCAGAAATAAAGTAGAGTTTTACAATGAAAGTCTAAATCCTACTGAGGTCCTAAGCCTCTCTACGTATACATCTAATAAACTAGTTTTTGTCACTTTCACTTGCTCAGCTATCTTCTAGTCCTCAAAGTGATGGTTGCTTTCACTCCGAGTTGATGAAGCGATATTTGAATGGAGGGGTAGTAAATGAGGAGTATTTACCTCTTATAATTACTCTCCCTTGTCCCATTTGAGTTTTGACCAAGGTCTTTGCCATAGTTCCTTGATTTTATCCTTTATGCCTACATTTTTCCTTGCTTGTATCCTTTATTCCTGCATTATATGCACATTAGATGACAAAGCAAAATATCCAACTTTAACTCATCTCATAAACAAAATATAATCAAAAGTATGCAATAAGGTGTGACAATAGTTGGTTTGACTAAGCTAGGAGGTGAATTAAGGCCAATTAAGGCCCATATAATTACCCAATGATGAGGCTCATCAAAGTGTGTGCCAAAGAAATATAGAGCAAGGCTCATAGAAATAGAAACCCGTAGAAGTAATAAAGCGAGCCTCAAAGAAATAGCAAGCCATAAAAATTGTAATGTGAACAATGAGATTCAATACAAGCCATTAGAAATAATGATCCACTAAGATAAAGTGAGCCATATCAAATGATGCAATCCACTAAGATTTGTTACAATCCACTGGAAATAACTTAGATTAGAATATATTGAACTCCCTTGATGGACTGCATTTGATGAACCATGTTTCCATAGAAAAACCACAAATAAAGCCACATAAGTTTCTAAGGGGAAATCACAGAGGCATATCTCATTTTCATGCCTAGAATAGATTATCATTTTTTACCAAAATCTTAGAACAATATGTCTGATTTTGTGTTCTAAAATGAGGCACAAAGGATTGAATATATATGCTTCACAGAAAGCTGCATACGTTGCTAAGGATAAATCATAGAGGCAAGTCACCTTGCATGCTTAGAACAAAGTATATTTGTTCCACTGAAATCTCAGAATAATATGTGTGATTTTTGTGTTCTAAAATGAGGCACAAAGGATCAAAAATATAGGCTTCTATATGGTTTGAATGGGTGCCTCTATTTGTGGAGATGACCTAAGTTTGTGTCACAAAAAAATATTATTTTACTTATATTCTTAATGGCTCAAGTTAAGGATTATTTTTCCCAATGTGGAATTTTCCACATCAAATATTAATGAGAGGAGTGACGAACCAATTTTCACATATTAATAATAATATTTCTCTTTTTCAATTATAATTTTCTTTAGGGAAAGATGGGTTTCTTTTGGGATGGATGGGTTCCTATGGTGAAATTCATCTCATAGCTGCCCCAAATTTCAACTCTAAATTTGGAAATCATTGCTAAGAGTTAGCCTAGAACAAAGTCGTGAGACTATTTTTAATCTCACAAAAATAGTGATTTTGAATCGTATTCATACCTTCTTTTGTTAGATTCTAGATCTGTGATTCTAAGGCCAAGGTGTTTAGTATGATCAAGTTTATTTGAGATGTTTGAGGTGCATACTTGTGATTCCATATTCTTTTCTAGAGATACAAATGTCCTTACAACCACCTCCACCAAATATTTGGTTGAACTTTAGTCAGCACAGTTTTTCCCATCCCACTAAGGTCTATTTCTAACTGTGAGCCATCCTAGAGGAAAGATATATTATTGTTGTAGGAATTCCTCAATCCCTCCACTACTAATATGGAAAGGAATGGAGATAATGGATCACCTTACCATATCCCTTGGGAAGAAGAGAAAGGAGGGGATGGAGAACCATTAACCAATATTGAGAGGGTGACTAAGGATATGAGAATATAAATCCATTCAATCCATTCACTTGTAAAACCAAAGGCACTCAAAATACTACATAAAAATTTCTAGTTCAATTTGTCATAGGATTTGGATAGACCTAATTTAATCACAATTCTAGGTTTCTTTGAGATTTTGAATGAATTAGTAGCTTCATGTGTGACCATTATTCCATCCAAAATTTGTCTCCCCTCTACAAATCTTGTCATCCCTTTAGATGATATTGGGGATGAACAACTTGAGTCTATTAGCTATTATCTTGGCGATAACTTTGTAAATTAAATTGTAGAGGGAAATAGGTCTATAGTCGTTGGGGTTCTTTACTTTATCTTTCATGTGCACCAAGGTTAATAAATTTGCATGCAAATCTCTAAGAAGATATTGATACTATCTAGATTCCTCAACTACTTTCTAGAATTCATTCACAAATATTAGCCAAAATGATTGAAAATATCAATAGTGAAACCATTTAGCCCTGGAGCTTTATTATGGGGCATTGTTTTGATCATAGTTCCAACTTGCTCATAGGATATATTTCTAAGCAAGGCCTCATTACGTTAAATTACAATCATATATGGAATGTAATGATTTATTTGTTGGACTTCCCTTGTTCTGTCGATTATCGGCTTATAGAGAATATTCAGGAAAAGCTGGACCATCTCTTGTGAGATCCCCTGATGGGTTTCCAATTTTCTCCCTTATGAATTGTTCAACAACGATATCCAATTATGATGTTGATGTTGGAGCATTGAATGATGAAATAAAGATGTGTTTTTTCACCTTCCTTGAGCCACTGGATACGATATTTTTCTTCCATGATGGTCTCTTCTTGCTTTATTCTTTCCTCCAACTCCTATAAATTTTCTACCTATACCTCGATTAAGTTCCCAGAACTACCATATAAGATTGCCTCTTGTTGGATTTCTATCATTTTTTGTACTATATTTTTTCTTCCAAAATGTTTCCAAAGTAACCCTTCTTCCAACCTTTTGGTTTCCATTTAATGTATTTAAATTTTCAATAAAGTATAAACATTGTCGATCGATCTATATGCCTTAACTTGTCCCGCCACTAAGTACGTGTCCAAATTACTTCCTAAGAAGTATCATATTTTTTTTTAGTTCTATTCAACCTTCAATTAACCACCTAATATGCACGTAAGGAGACATATACAGTACCTCCAATTATGACCCACATTTTCTTTTGCAATAGATTGGCCCCAAATTTCCTATTAATTTCATCGTGTTTGATTTTAAAAATTTTAAATTGTATTATGATTGTTGTTTTAGGATCATAATTGTCCAAAACAAGATTGATTACATACTCCCTTACAAGAAAAGTCTCCAAAATTATATTCTCCCCCCAATGGCCTTGATTTCCTCAAATGTATATGTCCCATGATGTGCAAGCTTGTTTTCTTGCACCTAGTTATATGAATTTCCACTAGGTGTAGCCCCAACAATTCATCTTGATGTAGGGTAGCAATTTTGACCAAAAATCCTCTCTAATTACTAAATCGGATTGGTGCTTCCCTTAATCCAACTATTCAAAATAATTCCCCTTTATAAGTAAATTGCAATCATGACTTTGCAACAAGAATGAATAATAACATAACCAAAGGAAAGGATTTCCATATAATAAAAAACCACTAGATTGAGGATTTATGCCATATACATGTGCAAGCCCCAAACTTGGGTATAATCACCATAGGAAAGACTAAATAACTAACTAACTATAGATATATATACATACATACAATATATATATATATTATATATATATATTATATATACTATTATATATATATATTATATATATATATATTATATATATTTATATATTTTATATTCATGGGTCATGATTTTATAACGATGGTGCTCATATAAGAGTGTGAGGAAGAATCCCTTTAAACCTTTTTATTTAAATTCAGTCCTAATATTTTTATAATAACCTCTTGCTTATTTACAAACCTCTTTTTCATTGTGTAGATGGTGTTGGATGCAACCAACATGTAGGGGGACCCACCCGATGTGAATTCTCAATTAAACCTGACACTGTTTGGTGTAGGAATCCCATCTAACTATATTGTCTGACCACCGTTGGAAAGGTTTCATAGATATGCCTAGGTTACAATCACACACAAGATATCACAACACCTCTTTAGGAAACAAGTATGTAAGCTTTGTGAGAGACCCAATGTAAGGTGCACAGAGGAACTTCCATGGCTGCTATAGGATAAAATGCATGGTGTATGGAGAATGAAGATACCCTCAAAGGTCTTCCTGGGACCTTTGGTAGACTTTAAGATTATCTGCAATTGTCACAAAGTTACATGCATGTTCATAAACAAGAACTAACTATCAAAGTAGGAGAAGTAGATTACCTCAAGCCTCCATGTAGATTTGCTGGAGAGCACAATGCAGCTAGGCGAAACTCCCCTGAGTTGGCTCCAGATCAAGTCTTGCACATAGAAGAGACAAGCATAATCATAGCATACAACTCTGATAACTAATACATGAATACATAAAAGAACGTCTAGTTACACATAACTAAGCTACGCATGCTAAAAAGTATTTGAAAAAAAACTGAATGAATGATAGCACCAACACCATGGAGTAAACAGTACAACTACAGTTCTATATTAATTTTGGAAGAGTGATTACAACCATCTATTGCATCAGCCTTCCTTTACCCCTCTAGCTTCTCTCTCTCTTTCCCTTCTTGCCAACTTCTTATGATTTGAAACAATGCTCAACAATCAAGTATGTTATCCTTTCAAATGCTCTGACCTCTATCATCATAGCCCTAGCTTTGCTTATGTATCAATTGAGTTAGGGTTGCAAAGCTACTCCTTGAGTTCCCTAGGGTAAAAACAATGAAGTCGCCATGCTTTTCAGCTCTTTCCCATTTTCCCCCTTCTTTAGGATTAGAAATCCTCCAAATAGGTCAAATTTGGATGTTTCCTTGCTTTTCTTGAGTCATTTTAGGAACAAATATCTAGATATTTATGAGTCAATTCATTCCTTTGACCCTTAGAACTTCACTAGGATTCACTAACATTGTTCCCATACTAGCAACTTGAGTTAGTAGGGTCACTAATGTACCCTTAGGCTTGCAGAGAAGCTTTATAAAGTAGGTTGTCAATGCATAGCCAGCATTAGTGTGGAAACAAGGCTTGTGATTTATGTCTTTGCTTCAATTATCATGTCTTTCCCCTCTGAGTTGATGAGGGGGTCAATTTGTTGTATAACAGATGCCCCCTAAAGTATGAGATCAAAGTCTACGACGATGGCTGAAATACTTTACTTAAATGTAATTTTCCTTCAAAAAGAGAGAGAAGATCGGAGCTTCGGGTGGTACGGGAAACCTGATACAACACATATATATATATATAACTGCTATGTCAGAATGATTTTCTCCAAATAGATATGACGATGTTGGCCACTGATAAGCACAATGTGGATCTGGTGTCATAATAGAATCATTCTGATAAGCTATCTCCAAAAAACAATATACGCAACTTGGGAGAGGAAACAAGGCTGAGTGATGCAAGCCTCTACCCAAGCTCTTGATTTGCGCTTCACCGAACATCATAGATTGATACATGTGAATATATGCATTGATGTCAAACATGCACGAAATCATCTGATTACCAGTCAATAATGGAGATCGTTAACAGATGTGAGGAAGGCCACCAATAATGGTGATGGTCTCCAAGATGCACAATACAATCTAACGAGTGCGAAAGATGTTTTTGTCATCTAACACATGTAGAATCGCTTAACCAGGAGCCAATAATGATAACCCTTGATCAAACACAAGGCAACCTACCACTAATGTCTGCAAGTACCAAGGAACTGAATGTGTTTCTGGGTTGTCTTCCTAGATAGAGTGTTGAAGTCGATAGGAAGATACCTGTTGAAAGGTAGGAAATTATGTGTCCTACATCAATCGACATGAAACAGGACAAGAATGATTTGTTTTTGAGGAATCTTTGAGCATTAGGTCTAAACAACAGAGGGCATGATGAAAGGATATGCTTGATGGGTTGATGGAGGAAACAAAATGTTAACCCTTGAACAATAGAATGCATGACAATGGTTTTAACCATGCAGCACTAGACTCATGAACACCAAAGATTGTTAGGATACAGAGATGCAAAAACATCGGGGTATAAGGGAACAACTGCTGCCAAACCACGCTTTCTAGTAATGAATGCAATTATATTGTCCACTTTCCCCGTCTGATTAGCTTAGCGACTCCAGATGGGTAAACTCGTCAATATTTTCATATTTTAAGAGTCTGAAAAGGACCATAAAAAGAGCGACTCTATGCCCTATCTGATTAGATTAATGAGTCCAAACAGGAAAACTCGTTGATCTTTTCATGTTTTGAGAGTCTGAAAAGGATCATAAAAGGAGCGATTCTATATTTTGTCTATGTAATTTAAAGAGTCCAAACTAGACAACTCAATGGTCTTTTCATATTTAGAGAGTCTGAAGAGATTGTAAAGAATGACTCCATGGTGGTCCCTTTGTCATAGTTATTAACTGGGTGAGACAAAAGCTTAATAGTATATCGGGATCGATTACTTTTCCATGAGTTAATCTATTGGATACGGATAAAGAGAAACCTATGTTCAATAGATGTCAACTTCATTTTCTTACAAGTACAAGGAGACCGATTAAACTCGTTTTTCGTCGTGAATTTTTAATGAGTCACGCGACGACAAACTCAATACCTTCATCAAATTTTAACGAGTCAAATGAAGAAAACTCAAGGTATCTTTTCCAATTTAGTGAGTTAGGAAAAAGAGGTAAAATAACTGCTCATTCCTCCTTCGTAGATTTAACGAGCCCGAAGGAGGGAAAAAACTCGGGGATTTTTCGATTTTAAGAGCAAGAGATGGTCCCAAAAAAGCAAGTGCTCTTGTTTCTGTCGTATATTTTTAACAAGCCCGGTGAAAAAAACTCAGGATTTTTTAGTTTAACAAGTGAGAAAAGTACCTAAAAGAATGCTTGAACACATATTTCACTAAAATTGGAGACATTTTATTACAAGGACATTACTAGAATTGAGTTTTTTGGTTATTTTGAAATTCTTGATCCACTAATTAATTCCAAATTTAATGAAATATGTGTTCTTGGGTCATCTTTATAAATGTTTAACGAGCAAGACGAAACTCGGGATTTTTTCAATTTTATGAGCAAGAAAAAAGCACTTAAAAAGAATGCTCTAATGGTCTTTTTCAGTTTAATGAGCTAGAAAAAGAGCGAAAAGGAGTTGCTCAGACCATTGTTGTATATGTTTAACGAGCCCAACGATGAAAAACTTGAGGATTTTTCAATTTTTTAGAGAAAGAAAATATCCCATAAAAGAAACGTGCTCTTTTGAGAATTGCATGTAGCTTTTACTGTTTTTCATTCCTGAAGGTACTTTCATCAAAAGTGGAAAAAGTATAAAAGGCAGCAATTCCTATCATATGGGCTCATGCATGATAAAAAAATCATGGAGAATGGACTACTTCCTCTTTAATGATTTCAAAAAATCATGTCTCCAAAAATAAATATAAGGAAATGTTTTGAGTTTTCACATTCACCATTTTCACTATTTGAGATTTATGAAAGCATTTTGGAGCTAAAGAGGAGCAAATTTTCCGCGAACCATTGCAAGAGATCCAAGTGACCATTCGATGTGCTGTCAGTCCTAGGTAGAGGCTAAAACCTTTCTCTATGCATTCCTTAACCTTTCTTGACAGTTTCAGGGCTGGAATTTTGCAGATCTGAGGTGCCCTAAAGCCCTGTTTGTGCACTAACACCCTCCAGATGGCCTATAGGGAGCATTAAACGCTCTGTAGGAGCTACTAGAGGGCATTAATCCTCCTTGTGTATCACTATGGGTAGTATTAGAGCTAAAAGGCACAGTTGAAAACCTCATGCAAGGATTCCTGAAGCTATTTTGCCCCATTTTGACTATTTTTAGGGTTATTTTGTGCAGGTTTCAGGCCATAATGACTAGCCTATGGAAAGAACGAGCTCATGATAGCCAAGAATTGCTGATGTGAAATGATCTACCATGCATAATTGCATTGTGCCACTGTGGTTTACTGAAGTATGAAAAACTAGAGCTGATGAAAGGGCAGGAGGATTTATTGAGATGGATTATCCAGCCCTATGATGAACACGAGCAAGTGTTCAATATTGGAGATCAAGAGTTGGTTATTGACCATGATGACATATATTTTTTGACTAGTTTGTCATGCCGTGGGGCACAGGAAAACCTCACCGATGGCAGGCTAGATCCACGGTATACCCTAGAGCTGGTGCAATCCTACTGCATCCCTGAGAGTGGACTAGTCAGCAAAAGAGTCCCCATAGAGAGGATATGGTCTAGGTCTATGAGGGAAATTTTATGGCTAATTGTGCAGTTGGTGGGGTCAAAGAGTCCCCATGTTGTGACAAAGGCCCAACTATTGCTTGCAGTTGACTGTGTCCAGCCACAGATGTTCAACTGGTGTGAAGCAGTGCTTTGCTAGTTGAAGGCAGAGTTAACGACATGCAAGACTCGTACTGAACACAGTTTTGGGTATGGTACTATCATAGTTTCATTCTTTCTCGAGAGGGTACCTATTATGCACCCAAGGATGAGCTTAGGTCCCCTTGATTCGAGGGATTCAAGGTAGGGTCGCTGGTCATCACTCGATCCTCGCATAGGAGGAGGACTGATCCGGCGTTTCTTCGAAGAAGATTTCTTCCTGTGGCTTCGTGGCCAAATTGTGATGATTGATGACTATGCTTATGAGGGCATGGATTTTACCAGTGACCCGAACTTGATGCTACCACCCAGGACCAACTGAGGTCCTCAAGGTGACAATGATTTTTTATAGTACTTCAAGTATTTTTTAGCTTTTGAATGTTTCTATAATGTTTTCATAGGTTAAATAAGTACTAACAGGAAGTTTTATGCTTAACACAGATGTGGCGCCATTATGACGTCCAGGCGAACCCCACCATATGCAATGACGAGGCCAACTACCTACTGGAGGGGGTGATGCGGAAATTCTTCACGAGGTTCTGAGGAACTTGGAAGGCTTGACCATGGGTGTCCCCCCCCCCCCTTTCCTATGAGGGAGATTCCCACTCAGATGCAACGGAACACAAGAAAATGTACTTGAGGAGTTTCTTGTTCCTCTTCGGAGGATATCTAGAGCAGTTTTAGCATTTCATGAGCAATAGGCTCATTTTAGTAGGTGTTTTCGCATGGCCAATGAGTGTTTGGAGTTGGGCTTAGCAACCACTTTGTACTTAAAACATCCAAGTTTTGGAATATTTTGATGTAAAAGACTGGATTTTGGTCTATATATATATATATATGTACAAACATTTTGGTATTTTGATGGTGTAAATGTTTTTTAAATGTTTTTGTAAAGTTTTTAACTCAGTAAATTTTTACTTTTCATGCATGCTTCTATAAAGAATGAGACATATTCCACTCTAATACATAGTTAGCTAATGAATCAGCAACCGCATTAAATTCTCGAGGAATATGTTCATATGTGATTATTTCAAATTGACATTCTAGGAGTCATACCCTTAGATAATGACGTAACAAGGTTGGATTACGAATGTGATAACGATTTGTCAATTGCATAACGACTAGCTGGGAGTCTAACCTGACCACCAAATTGGAGATGTCCCTTGATGGCACTTCCGTGAGAAGTGAAATTACAGACATGTACTCGGTAATATTGTTGGTGGCGGTACCAAGAAAGACTCCTCCAAAACAAAATATTTCTGACTCAAGTGTGTAGATGACCCGAGTAGCTGATGCAATGTGTCGTGTGTGATGACAGGCACCATCCACGTATCCTATGTATGCTAATGGTAACGAAGACATCTGCATTGTGAGAAGAATGTATGAGACAAGTACTCCAATAAATATCAAAACAATCCAATCACACCAAAAAGGGAAGCAAAACTTATGAATAAATAAAATTACAAAGCACATGCCTAGTGCAATACTAGGCATAATACTTTTTCAGTTAGAGCCCATTTCTAGGCTCCGCAAGCGAGACTCATTCACAGTCTTGCAGTTCATATGCCCCTTTTGAGAGTATTTTCTTGACAACATAGGGACCTAGCCACAAGGATTGAAGTGTGCCTGCCCCCAAGACGTCATGTTTTTTATCATAGAGCAAAACAAGGACTCCCTCTTGGTAAGAAAAAAGCTTAACCTTTTTGTCGTATTAGGATTTTACCCTATGCTTATGAGCCTTGAGTGCCAATTCAGCATCTCGATGGGTTTTGTCCAGCTGATTAAGATATAGTAAGAGCTCTTCTTCGGCTGTAGTGCCAAGCAGGAGTTCAACGACTATTTGCAGGGAAGGGATTTGACACTCAATGGGTTTTGCATTATCGGAAAACTTGACCTCATGCTCGACAATAGATGGATATATGCCGGGCATTTCCTCATAAGACCAGGCAAATACATCACAAAATTCCTTAAATAGGCAGCTAAAGCTTGCAATTTCCTCAGGATTGCAACCGGCTCCAATCTAGATGTTTTCCACAATGCCTGTCTTGACAGAAATATCGATGAGCAATGTCTTTGAAATATTTCCCATGTTTCCTTCTGCCTCCAAAGTTTGGATGGTCATATAGGGTGAGGAAACAATTTCTGGTATGTCAGGGGACAGGATATGAAGAGGCATTGTGTTCAAGTTAGATATCAAAACACGATGGTGCCAATCCTCCTAAGGTCGCTCTTCTAAACTCATAATTTCTCGAATAGCTTCATTCGTAGATAAGACTTGATTGAGTAGATCAAAAGAAGGAGTGTTTATGGGAGGAGCAATGGTACCGTTGGTCGTAACCAACGTGACCAGTGATGCGGATGCAGATTGAATGTTTTGGTAGGCCAATTCAGCTAATGAAAGCGGCATTTGTTCTCCGTATGTGTCAAGGTCTGAAGGAGCCAGTAGGATCCATGGATCGGTATGTTCATGAGGAATAGATGAAAGCATGTTGACCATCTATGAAACCTTGGGTGACTGAAGAGGAAAACAACCCATGGGGGAAGAAGCCTTCAATAGATCAGTATTGAGACTAATGTAAGAGTTAGGTACACCACATACTAGGGGTACGGAGTCACTTGGTAACGGGGAATAATCAGGGGTGCAGAAAGACAGTTGATCTACTATAACTACCTTTCCATCCAATGCAAATAAGATGATGAAAAAGACAGTAGATACGATGGCCGTCATGGCATATGTCCAATTGCGACCCAGTAAGAGATTACAGTCGAGTTTTTTTATCTACGACTTCTATGTCCACCGTTACCGTTTTCCCATACAAAGTGATGGGGTAGCTAGCTAGGTAACCTTTTGGGATGAAAGTGTGGCCGTCGAAAGCTTTAAGGGAGTTTGACAGTGGGGATAGGGTTGGAGAACCCAGGGCAAGCCAACATGAAGCTGACATGACGTAGGTAGAAGCACCTTCATCAATGAGAGTTCTGTGTATACTTTTACCTTTCGAAAAAATTTGCAGTTCAAATGCAAGCTAGTGAGAAAGGGGAGGTTTACACTTTTCCATGTCGAAAATTGCAAGCATGGAATCCTATGGGTCGATACCACCAATAGCCAAAATAAAAGCTTTCTTTTGAGTTGGGCATGTTTGTAATACTTCGAGCACCAACATAGCCGACGGTGATTGCACCAAGTCTTCTATAATGTTGTAGTTTTGGGTGGCACGTGCAGATGTATTGTGCATTGTGCATCGAAGTGCCCCTTTGGGGAGGCAAATTACGAGGTCAGCAATCAGCCTTTTGATATGCAAATCGTTGGGCAGCGGTGGGTTTTGACTTGAGGAAGGTTCCTTTGCATGAGTGATAGGAGCTCCATAAGATTTGGCTTGTGTTTGTAGATCTACTGTTTCAAATGTGTAAACAATAGAAGATATTTCACCAATTGGAGGATGTTACAAACCATCATTGCCCCCTTACGGGGGTTGGGGTTGGTTTGCAATAATGTTTTGCTGCTATTGAGTGGGAACATGATTTTTTAGGACAGTAGAGGTTTGGCCAGTATGCTTTTTAGCAATTTATTCTCTGCAGTCCTGAAGACGCAAACTGTGATAGGTCATGTGGTCTTCAACACATATTTTGTAGGGAAATCTGGTGGATTTATCCTTTTCATGATCAAGAGGTGTAGCGGCCTTCTATTTTGGGTTTGGATGCTTTGTTGACTGCTCCTCAGAAGGAGCGGTCGTTTCCTTATTCTTCTTGTTCTTACCACCGGGTTTCTGCTTAGACTGCATAGAGTTTATCGCGGTGGTAGCAAGAGTAGTCAATTTGGTAGAGGGGTCCACTAACATCTGGGCAATGTGACCACTAAGTTGTTTTACAATAGCCCTAGAGGTTGCACTAACAATACCGTCGATGTGCACTCTAGGGCACTGAATAGAAGAGACATTGGAGTTACAAGGGGCATTGGAGATTACGTCGTGAAGAGTGCCAAACTGTAAATATATCAGATCTAAGTGTTGGGCATGACATATGGATTGGTCTTCTGTAACCGCACCACCTAAAGTGACATCTTTAGTGATTTGCGGGAGTAAGGACTTGCAGAACCAGTCCACTAAGAGATAGTCTGGGAGGGGAGCTTTGACTAACCTCTGCCTACTTCTCCATTCATGTATATGATCAGAGATGTGGGTGGTAGTATCCTGGTGTAATGAAGTGAGGAGCTCTATCCCAGTGTCATAGCGGATGGGTAGCTAGAAGTACTTTAGGAATTCCATCGCTAAAGCATCGAAGGTGTTTATTGATGCGCGTGGTAACTCAATGTACCATTTAGCTGCGTTGCCAGTGAGGGTGTGGGGAAAAAGACGCAACTGGACACTATCATCCACCATGGATTTTGAAATGCACCAATGATGGTAGGTGGTTATATGGGTGCTCGGATCATCCCCTTGCTTTCCTTCGAACTTGGGGATGTCCATTGGTGTCTTATGCAGGATTGGTGGCCAAAGTAACTTATTGTAGATGGGTTCGTTTGTGAGTTTGTACAAGTTGGGTATATCCAGCGTTGCCAAGAAAGGTAGAGAGTATGCTGCCCTTGACTCGGACCAAGGTGATGACATATGACTTGAGGAGCCTTGCGCTCCTCCCATCGTTTGAGTCCCAATATTATACATGGTCTACGTGGTATAGTAGTTACCTTGAGGTATGGCGTTGTAGTGTGGATTTCTATGGGGATTTTGATACCGGGGTATAGAATTGCCCCCAAGGTAAGCGGTGCCCCGTTGACTCATTTGAGTTTATGAGTAGGGTGCCCCCATGGATTGGTTGGGACCTCCTTGAGGATTCTCACTCGTCACAGAACTAACCATTTCTCCTTGATTGACATAAGGAACGCTCATGTCAATCAGCGACTAACCATGCATGCCTGAGAATGAAGGGGCAACTATTATGTTACCTACCGGCATGTGCATATTGGGAATGCCCCCAGATATTTGAATCTGGGGGTTTTAACTGTACAATGGTGACCAACCATATTGTTGGTGGATGGGAACCACACCCATATTGCTATATTGAGTGTTATAGGGAGTGTTATATGTAGCACTTGTTGAAGGTATGCAGTTTGACACTAAAGCGGTGGAACCCGACATCGTCTGGGTTCCACTCGTAGAGGGTTTCATGTGAGTGGTTGTACCTGAGACAAATGGGATAGCGAGGTTCACCATCGACGGTGTTGTGATGACTATTGACTGGGGAAGTGGTGGAGGACCAAAAGTGTCCACAAAGTTCCACAACCTGTTAGTCGTCGACGGGATGGATGGAAATGTTCCATTTAGAGAAATAGGAAGTACAGGTGCTGCTGGAATCAAAAGTGGATCCAATGGATTCATGAGCGGAGGGTGAAAGTAAGGAAGAAATCCTTCGGGAAATCCTCCAGGAAACTTGAATCATCGGTTGTCCAAACAAATTCTGTGTGAGATCTAGGAGACAGATTCCCCGAAGATGGGGAATTCGGTTCACTAGAGCTCGACGGATCTTCCACAATGAGTGGAGGATGTCCTAGCAATCGTCTAGATTGATGATGAGGGTCAAATGTAGCCATGGTGACCGTTAATTTTTATCAATGAATTTTATCGTGATATTTGTTAAAGTCTCAAATGATAACACGGGGGTGCCTAAACAATATAAAAAATACACTAAGTTGATCAATCAGCAAACAGAGGGAAATGACCCTATCTGATAAGCACCAATCATTAGAGATGAAACCTACTATCTCAATGAATAACATAGAAGGTTGGCCAGATGTACAATTATGGTTACTCTAGAGCTTCGCCCGAACATCAAATTGAGGGGCCAAGTACTCTCGTGAAGACAAGCACCCTCCCAAAAACTTAAGACAGAGTAGGTTCGTATGTGTTAGGTACCACGGCAACCCGCCCTAGTCACCTTGTGTAAGTCCCTAAAATTTCGGCCACTAAGGATACCTCAAATCACAGACACCACCGAGGGGGACATAGTCATAGACATCATGGTGTGTGGGTAGGATACCTAAGTCCCCAACTCAGCTCTGAAATCCTTGAAGGGATCCCCAAACACAAAATACCCAAAGGAGTTGTAAGAGAAGGAAAGCTACCTTCACTTATAGTCTAATGTTGTCTCGTATTTAGCTCCGCTTTTACTAGAGTGGTCCCAGTAGTATGAGTGTAGAAGGAATTTTTCTCTCTTTTAATGACACTAGTTTGGTGTTCGATCTTGGGAAATTTACTCACACTGCCTATCCCAAGATCCTAGCCTGAACTAATGTTTGTTTGCTCAATAAAGAGTTACTGATTGATTTTAGGTCAATTTTATGTGTACTTTTTTATTCTCTTCGATAGGGGAGTTGACGTATGAAATGTGATGAGACTCTGACTCAAAAATCATGCATAAGACAATGCTTCAAAAAAATTTCAATTTGATGAAAACAAGTTGTGTTCTATTGGTGAGAGTTTTTCACATATTCATATTCTTTCCATGCATCTTAGTCATTTAACACATGCATAACCAATGGAATTCTTTCCAATGTTTTCTTAACAACTACTTGAAACCAAAAATAGAGTAGCTTTTAACTAGCTAAACAGAAGAGTGAATAAAAAATGTGGATCTTTCTTTCATAAAAAATGCTTTTAAGAAAGAAAAACAAAACTTATTTCCCAAAAACCAACTTTTAGGACACCTATTTTGCTAACAAAATGTAGTAATAGATCCTCTTTCAGTCCATGAGCAGGCTTCCTATCCCTTTTGGTTTGCAAACACAACTGTAAATCATGTTTTTGGGAGACTAATGCTCTATAGCAGTGGCCATAGAGAGTTAATAGGTCCACTAACACTTTTCATATGCAGACATAGTGCTTTATAAAGCACTGTGTAGTCTACTAACCTGCATTAGTGTGGGAAAACAATCAAAAATAGGGCTTCTTAGATCAGATTCAGTGATGAATACATGTAGGAAAGATTCAACAAGGTTTTTGGTGGGTCAGAAAGGGAATGCAGAAGTATAGGGAGCTCTTAGAAGGAGGAGAAAATTGAGAACGTGAGTAAACTGGGCACTAGATGTATAGTCCCCAGTGGAGTCACCAATTCTGCTATAGGATTAAATGCACGATGTATGGAGAATGAAGATACCCTCAAAGGTCTTCCCGGGACCTTCAACAGACTACAACTTTATCTGCAACCATCACAAATTTTCATGCATGTTTGTAAACAATAACTAACTATCAAAGTATGACAAGTATATTACCTCAAGCCTCCGTGTAGATTTTCTAGAGAGCACAATGCAGCTAGGTGGAAGTCCCCTGAGCCAGCTCTAGATCAAGTCCTGCACATAGAAGAGACAAGCATAATCACAACATACAACTCTGATAACTAATACATGAATACATAAAACAACATTTAGTTACACATAAATAAGCTACTCATGCTAAAAGGTATTGGACAAACAATTGAATGGATGATAGCACCAACACCACGGAGTAGACAGTAAAACTGCAGTTCTATATTAATGTTGGAAGAGTGATTACAACCATCTATTGCATCAGCCTTCCTTTACCCCTCCAGCTTCTCTCTCTCTTTCACTTCTTGCCAACTTCTTATGATTTGAGACAATGCTCAACAATCAAGTATGCTATCCTTTCAAATGCTTTGACCTCTATCACCATAGTCCTAGCTTTTCTTATGTAGCAATTGAGTTAGGGTTGCCAAGTTCCTCCTTGAGTTCCCAAGCGTAAAAGCAATGAAGTTTCCATTCTTTGTAGCTCTTTCCCATTTGCATCCTTCTTTATGACTAGAAATCCTCCAAATAGGTTGAATTTGGATGTTCCCTTGCTTTTCTTGAGTGATTTTAGGAACAAATATCTAGATATTTATGAGTCAATTCGTTCCTTTGACCCTTAGAACTTCACGAGGATTCACTAACGTTGTTCCCATACTAGCAACTTGAGTTAATAGGGTCACTAACGCACCCTTAGGCTTGCAGAGAAGCTTTATAAAGCAGGTTGTCAGTGCATAGCCAGCTTTAATGTGGAAACAAGGTGTGTGATTTTGGTCATTTCTTCAACTATCATGTCTTTCCCCTCTAAGTTGATGAGGGGGTCAATTTGCTGTATAACAATGGCTGGTAAAGGAAAATAAGCCTCTAGTTAGAAAAGTAATAGTATTTCCTTAAAGGGGGCCTCGGGAAGGAAGAGAAAGGCTTGCTAATTACCTACAGATTAGTCCACACAATAAACAACAATCATGAAAGCATAATGACACTTATTCAACAATAACCATAGCCAAGCAATGAATTAGTTCATTAATATTAGTATGTAATTAAAGTGACATACACCACAAACATAACAAGAATAGTCCTACGATATCTATTATACATGTATGAAGAAGTGTTGGCTAGAGCTTTAGATTATGAATGAAAGATACCAAGTAAACTGTTACATAGATGAAACATTACATCCATTAATGGAACATGAACGCACAACTTGCTTCTCCAAATAATGATCTATCTCCTATGCACTAGAAGAGAAGCCAAGGAAAGGCTACAAGAATACAATCCCTTAAACTGAGTTATGAGAAGCTCTTTATAACTAATGACAATAACCTTTGAGCTTTCTCGTGACTTTTTAACTTCTATTAATGTTCATATTCTATACATGACTCTCTACATTCTATATGTGGCCATTCACATTCCACATGTACCTCTTGGACTTCATTACATACCATTTATTACAAAAGACAAATTACATATCAGACATTGGCTATATAAGACAAAACTAGTAGTTGGACAAACTCTTGTCAAATTCAAGAATCATTTGCTTCCTCATGGAGCTCATTTGTGATGTATGTATGCCATGCTCTCAACTCTCTTGAGATGAATTTGACCCAAATTGGAAGGTCCCCTACATAATGCATCTTCAACTCCAGTACCTCTTTCATTATGGTCTTGGAGCTTGACTATACATTACTCCATAGCCATGAGAGTTTCATATCAGTTTTGACTAGTGCAGTGGCATACTTTAGAATAATTTCTTTAGTGACCTCCAAGCCTTCCCGTTCTATTTCTTTCTTGATTTGTTCAATGTATTTCCTAATCTCCTAGAAGATGATTTCTCTACCTCTTATTTGTTGAAGTGATTCTATTGTGGGAACCCCATGTTTATGTGTTAGATACTCAAAACCATTGTGCAATCAATTATAAGTAGCAATAGTGCTAATTAACTATTATCCAAGACACATGTAGCTACAATGGTGGAGTTTGAGCTTAACTCTATCTATATTAGTGTAAATATGGTCTTTCCTTTCCAAATCTTACGGAGCATCCAGATACTTGGTAGACCAATCTTGAAGATGGTCAACTGCTCTATTTTCCACTTTCAAGAGTTTCACCACTTCTTGTGATTTCTTCTGAATTTCAAAGAGAGGAACCACCACTTGTTGTATAAGTATCATCTCATCTTATAACTATGCCATGGTGTCCTCCATTGGCCCCAGTTCCTCGTGCATGGCTGACTGCCATTCCGTGGTATTGAAATTCTATGAAGATAACCATTGATTCTCTGCCATAAGACGTTCCTCTTGTTGCTTCACTGGAACAATTTCTTTCCTTAATATAGCATTCTCACTAAGTAGATATTCTAATTTGTCTTGCGCTCTTGTGGAATAAAAACATTTTTTGCCTTAATTTCCCTAATATTCCTTCTAGTATTGGAAATTATCACCTTCTTTGTAGCTACTGGGATTGGGTTCTGAGGATCATTTGAGAATTATCTTTCTCTCTCTAAATGGAATATGACCACATGTGAGAGGATGTTCTTCTAGAGAACTTTGTTCATCATCCATGGGTTGGATGGTATCCTCATCCTCCAACTCTTCCTTTGTCTCCTCAGTCAACTTATCTTCTTCCAGTATCTACGATGCATCTTCAACCGAGGTTTCCTTTGTTGTTCCTCTTCTATTCTTATCCTTTCCTCTTTTTCTTCCTATAGCTTCCTAAGAAAATCATTCTGCTTCCTCTTCTCATCTTCTTCTACTTCTCTCCTCTCTCATTTTTCATGAATAACTCATGTATTCAAAGGATCAAATTTCCATTTCGTACTATTTTTTTCTATCGAATCATACTTGATCCTCTTCCTAGGAGCTACACACTTTGCCTGAGGGGTTATATGTTCTTCCTCCTACACCTGCATATCTTGAGCTAGTGGATCTTAGGTGAACTAGCGTCCATCCCTGGGTGTGTATTTCTAGCTACATTGTACGAGCTCTTCACCTTCTCATCTTTTGCTATGGACATTAATAAATACCCCGAATTGAAATCGATCCTTTCATAATGTTTCTTGCACACTCTCTTGGGATAATATCCATGAAAGTATTTAGTTGTGAAGTGTAAGTGATCTAGTTCTTGTATTTAAAGTTTCCACCTTGTTTCTCTTTAACTCATATAACCCAATCCTAAAAGGGAAGGTGTCCAAGGGGTTTTATTCCTCCTATGAAGGGATCCTAAAAATCCCTTGTCCAACTAATATGCTACTTCTTGCATGACCACCTTGTTGGTCACATAATGTGGCATGAGATGAGGGGATCTCTGACATCCATAACATTTGATATATGTACTCTCAGATGCTAAAACCAATCTAAGATGTCCTATATTGACTCCTTCATCTGATCATTCAATAAAGGAGGATCGATTTCAAATATCATATGGAAAATAAATACAAAGTTCTCAACCAATATATCATATGCACCTATGAAGCTTAATTATGACAAAACTCTACAGTGGAAGTAAACTAGAAACTTGTCCTTGGGGCTCCAATTCTAGTACAATGTTGGGAAAGCATATTGCGCAATTTTTTTTTTATCTAAAAGAAATGTAGACATATAGAATTATAGTGCCTTATTCACCACCAAATATGCTTTTTCTTGCCGCACATGATGTTGCAACTCAAATGACAATATATCTACCCAATTGAAGGTTTTATCAAGGGTAACCACCATATTGAGCATATATATCCATTTTTCCTCAAAAGACTCAGTGTTATTCCACCCACGCAACCAACATCACATGGAAATAATATACTGATATACATATTTGAAAATTTTGGTTGGATTAACTGTAGATGGGCTATGGAAAAACTTAACAGGGTCTAGAAATTAGGATTTGATGATGTCTCTTGTGTCGAGTTCAATCCATCTAGTGTAAATGTCATTATTTACATATTTTGTGGGCCTGAGCATCTTGTACTAGGTTTTCATGTATTCTCCATAATAGGTGGAAAGTTTCCCACCACTTTCACTGTGAAGGACAAGAAGAGAGTCATACATGCATTTAATAATTGGCTCAATCACTTCTGCATAGTTGATGATGAGGAATCTGCATGTGATCATGTGCATCGCAAACCTGTTAAGATTGATGTATGTTTTCATGTCTTCCATCTTCTCAGCAAACCTTTTCTACATGAATGTGTCATTTATGCCTCCAAATGTGACCTTAGTGGACTTATATATGAAGCACTCTGTGTCTGCATATACAGGAATGGTTGGATTTGTCACCTCAACTACTTCCTCAGTGCTTTCCTTTGAAGCTTCTTTAGAGGCCAATTTACGTGTAGTGAGAGACATGGCTCCGACAAATGAAGAAAGAGTGACAATACTTGTAGCTTGAACACCTATTTGTGGAATCACACCCATGACAACAATATTAGATTTATGAAATCCTAACTTTGCAACAATATCTCAGCAAATCATATTCAAAGAGCCATTAAATGTATTTGATAATGTAAATATATCAATGACAACACTTAATTACTTACATGCATAAGAAAATAGGCATGCAAACAAGAAGGGCACACTTTCAAAGCACGAAGGGGGTTCAAGGGTCATTTAGGGCTTTGTAGTGCACTCATGCACTCAAGAAAGAGAGATCAAACCACAAGGGCACAAGTGTTTACTACGAAGAGATGAAGGATGCATATTCAAGCCTTCAAACCTTCATGGTGCACTCATACTCTCAAAGAGACAGAGAGGGCACACACTGAAGGGACAAAGGGACAAGGCTTTGGGCCTTTAGGGTGGCTCATGCACTCAAGGGCAAGGAGGGAGCATTAGTGCATGCCGTAGGAATGAAGCGAAATCATTCAAGCCTTCACGGTGCACTTATGCACTCAAGGAGGGAGAAATTGTTCATGGTGGAGTGTGCTCAAGAGGCAGTCTGGTTAATTATGGGTGCAATTTTCAAAGCTAATCATACTTCGAGTTCCAAAAGTGCACTCTGCCTAAGAATAACTCAAGAACAAGTCTAATAGTAAGACTTCATGATATAAATGAGAAGAAGAAGAATATAAGCTTTATGGATGTTGTTGCAATCATGGTTTAGAATGTGAAGATAAAATGAACATATAAAGTTTCAACATGCAACAACAAATTAACACTTGTAGAAAAGGGTTGAACAGAAATGCCAGTAAATAAAATGAAAAACAAAGAAACTCCAAAAAGTTACTTTTGAAGCAAATCGATGAACATTTTCTTGATCCGCAGTTGTTCGCCCAACCCAGAAGAGAATGATTATGAAGATGAGTGATTAGCTGGGTTAATTTAAAAGATACTACATGAAATAAAATTCATGCATGATCGCCACTTGTCAACCAATGGATGGGTTAGCTAATGGAAGTTAAGTGGAATCCTATTTTCTAGGACGGCGCCCACATGTAACAAAAATATCTTGCATGCATTTAAGAAGGGTGCATGTCTTCAGCCTAAAGGAGTGTGCTCAAGTGGAGCACACTTTTTTTACCCAAAGGAGTGTGCTCAAGGAGGGTGCACTTGTTCATCCCGAAGGAGTGCTCTCAACACAAAGGCATGTCTTTGTGATCTTGAAGTGCACTTTTTCCTTTCAGGGTGATTTTATTGCTTTTGTTTTCTTTTGTGATCTATTGAGTGCTTTTCAAGTGTGTGCATGACATAAAGGCTAAATTCTAGGTCAAGAAACATCATGAGTCCACCTAACCATGGGATAAATGACACAAGCACTTTTAAGGGTTAGGTGATGAAACTTAGGAAACATTGACTTAGGAGGATGAAATAGTAGGAGAAAACACACAAATAACAAATCAAACAACATGATGACACTAAGGGGCTTTAAATGACAGTTCATGTAGGCTTCAAAATAGACTTAGGCAACAATTTTGGAGGGTCGTTGTTGTAATGAAAACACTTGGAGACACATTGGGATAACCCCAACTTCTGTGAAATGGTTTCATTTTGTAACGAAGTCTCAATTCTCCAGGAAGTATTGATTCAATCAGTGAGTTACCTTAGCTCCCTACTCTTACCACCTAGTTCTGATGCTCAGTGTAACACAATCGTAAAGCAAGACATATCATTATAGTGTTGATGTAAGTAAGGGTAATATAGCATGAAAAGTTAAAAACAATTAGAGTATGAGTTTTGCATATTTGTTGTTGCTCCACTACTAGCAGGCCTGGACATTACCCCGATGGAGCTACTTCAGGAACACAAACATTGCTTCACTTCCAGTGAGCCTGAAATGTACCCTAACAAAGTCGCTTTCTTCACCTTCCTACATGGGAAGCCTTTCTCTTCATTCACCCTTTATTTTTCTTTCTTTTTGATAGAACTGTGCTTCAGAACTTATTATTTTCAACGGGCGGAAGAGGGATCCTCACTTATTGAGAGCAGAATAGGTTGTTCATTCATAGACAAGTTTAAGACCACTGATGCTTTGTTCACTAAATTTGTTCCCCTTATCTTACTCTACTCATACATATAGGAAAGAAACCACACTATTCATAGACAAGACCAAGTGTAGGAATGAGAATCCTAAATGGATAAAAACATCATGGTTTGATTGTAACTTCCCGACTAAAGGATCGTATTTTCCATCTAAAATACATCGACTTGAAATATTTAAACCAAAACAAGGAAGAAGGTAACATATAAGCCAAGGGTTGTGTGTTACCACAACTTAACTTTCAAAAAATTTAGTCACATCATATTGAAGCTCAAAATCGACTTTATTTAGAGACAAATGGAACATAAAAAACAAAGTGAGGGAAAGAGAAACAAAATGAGAATGTATTGCATCTAACTCATTGAAACCTATCCTATACTAAAATAAATAATACACGATTGGGGCATGTGAAATGGAATGTCCAATGTAGCCATGGAAGCTACTCCTGACCTTTGGGTAGAAGGATGTGATTATGTAAGACTATAATGAAAAGCAGTGCAATAAAAAGGATAAACAGCACTAACATCTGCACTAAAAAATAGAAACAAGAGGTGAAATCACAATGGTGGAACATGCTCAATCGCTTTATCAAACAAGAGAATCCATCACAACAATAATTACTAGGTCCATGACCACACAAGATTCGATTAAGAGCGTGGAAGAATAGGCCATGAGACATAGGTCCTAACTGGTATGATTCATCAAGGGACTCTACAATGGGATCATGGAAAGAACCTTTAGAAAAAACTTCGATAAGAAAAACTGATCAAACAAAATCAATATCATAAGAAATATCAGTAGGTTGAACATAATTTTTACTATCATGTGAGTTAAAATCTTTGATGGAGGATGCAGAAGGTAGGCCAAATTAAAACACCTTACCATCATTAAGATCACCCTTTGTTTCCACATCATAGATTAAATATTTGCTTGAGGTGGGATGTATTGATTGAAGTTCAATAGTTAGATTAAGCTTTCTACCTGAAGGGTTTAAAAATTTAACATGTAAAAAATAAGAATCCCTCAAGAGAGAGTTTAAATCCCACAATATGACATTAACAACAAAATCTTGCAAGAAAACCTTAAACTGGACAAAATCACAAATATCGTCAACGTGAAAGGAACCTAACTTAACCATCAACATAGACTAAATTTTCCTACTCACCTTACCTAACTTTGAATCATGATAATATTGGAAATTAGACTGAGAAAACACAGTCAACTGCTTAACCAAAAAAAAGTCATGAGATTAGTAAGTTAATTGAGGTTGATTAGATAGATTTTCGAGATTACTAAAAAATACTCAATGATAGCATGCCACTTTTTAAATAAAAAGGAGATATACCTAAAATAAAATCTTTAATCATTACATCGAAATCCATTTGAAATTTCTGCAAATCTAGATCTTCTCGCGGGAACAAAGATTCATCCATGAGACTTGAACAATCATCACCATACAATTCAGAAACAAGGAAATCATCAGGGCCATGGTGGTTTAAGGATTCAACTTGAATAACGGGTTGAGGGTCAACAAGGGAAATAACAATATTTACATATGATTGATTTATAGGATCAGATGAATCATCATTAGGGAAAAGATGTGAAATAAAAATCAATTCTTCATTAGCAAGCTGATCTTTTGATTTAGTGATTAGTTTGGGTTGAAAACATGGAACAAAAAATGGAGGGAGACATGGAACCAAAGGAATATCTGGTTCTCCCTCAGGATGGTGGAATTTCTATTGATTTGGAGGAAATAATGAATCCAATTTAAAATATTTTTTTGACATCCCAACTAAGAAACAAAATTTTTCATCCAAATATTACCAATCCACATCCTCATCCAGAAATTCGTTGGAGGAATCGGTCAGCAAAATGTTCAAGAGATTAATTTGATTCCATTCCAAGATGATCAATTTCATTAAGAACATCTTGATATTCATATTTGTCGAAGACATAATGTATCTCATTAACCAATTTCTTAAAAGATGAGATAGAGGCATTGGGTAAAGAATATCATCATTGCTTCTTACGACCATCCACTGTAAGGCTAAACAACCATACAAGGAATTATTCAAAATACACACCAGTTGAAAAACAAAATTTAAAAAACTCAATTACGTAATCAAGTATGATTGTGTTACCCTTTCTCTCAAATTTCAAATGTGACAAGTCATGTAAAAATTCTGTGGGGATTGAAAGATCTAAAGCTTCATAAAAACATCTTAGGATTATGATTTGCGATGAAGCCATTAAAGGTACAAGATTCAAATAGAATGCACAAGCTCATATTGTCATCTGGTCCTCCTTCTAGCGCCAAAAATGTTGAAGATATTGGATGTTGTCAATATGTAAAGGGAACTCCCGGATGTGAAATCCCAATTAAATCTCACACTGTTGTGTGTAGGAGGTCCATCTAGATATATGGTTTGGCTACCATTGGAAGGGTTTCAAAGATATTCCTTGGTTATAATCACACACAAAATATCACAACCCTCCTTGGGCAACCAATGTAAGGTGCATGACAAAAATTCCATGGCTGGTAAAGGAAAATGAGTCTATGGTTAGAAAATTAATATTACTATCCTAAAGGGGGGGGGCGGGGGGGCGAGAAGGAAGAGAGTATTTTTTATTAGCTACATATTATTCCACACAATAGAAAACAATCATGAAAGCATAATGACACTTACTCAATAATAAGCATGCCAAGCAACGAATTACTTCATTAAAATTTATATGTAATTAAAGTGGCATATACCAAAAACATAACAAGAATAGTCCTATTATGTCTATGATACATGTATGAAGAAGTTCCAGCTCGTAGATCTTCATATTATGAATGAAATATCCCAATTACATTGTTAGATAGATGAAACACTAGATCCAGTAGTGGAACATGAAGCCACAACTTGCTTTTCCAAAGAATGATCTATCTCCTATGAACTAGAAGAGATGCCAAGGAAAGACTCCAAGAATCCAAGACCTTATCTTGAGTTATGAGGAGTTGTTTATAACTAATGATAATGAACTTTGAGCTTCCTCATGACTCTCTAACTTCTATGATTGTTCATATTCTATACATGACTCTTTACATTCTATATGTGGCCATTCACATTCCACATGTGTCTCTTGGAATTCATTACATACCATTTATTATAAAATACAAACTAAAAATGAGATGGTGATTATATAAGACAAAATTGATAATAGGACAAAGTCTTATCAAATTGACAACTCATTTTCTTCCTCATATCATCATTGCTCTTTCAACCATCCACTGTAAGGTTAAACAACCATGCAAGTATTTATTCAAAATACACACCACTTGGAAAACAAAATTTTAAAAACTCAATTACGTAATCAAGTATGATTGTGTTACCCTTTCTATCAAATTTCAAATGTGACAAGCCATGTAAAAATTCTGTAGGGATTGAAAGGTCTAAAGCTTCATAAAAACATCTCGGGATTATGATCTGGGATGAAGCCATTAAAGGTATGAGATTCAAATAGAATTCACAAGCTCATCTTGTCATATGGCCCTCCTTCTAGCACCAAAAATGTTGAAGATGTTGGATGTCTCTAATATGTAAGGGGATCTCCCCGATGTGAAGTCTGAATTAAATCTCACACTGTTGTGTGTAGGGGCTCCATCCAGATATACGGTTCGGCTACCGTTGGAAATGTTTCAAAGATATTCCTTGGTTACAATCACACGCAAAATATCCCAACGCCTCCTTGGGCAGCAAGTATGTAAGCCTTGTGAGACAACCAATGTAAGGTGCACGACAAAAATTCCATGGCTAGTAAATGAAAATGAGCCTATGGCTAGAAAATTAATAGTACTATCCTAAAAGGGGGACCAAGAAGGAAGAGAAAGTATTTTTTATTACCTACATATTATTCCACACAATAGAAAGCAATTATGAAAGCATAATGACACTTACTCAATAATAACCATGCCAAGCTATGAATTACTTCATTAAACTTTGTATGTAATTAAAGCAACATATACCAAAAACATAACAAGAATAGTCCTATTATGTCTATGATACATGTATTAAGAAGTTCTAGCTTGTAGAGCTTCAGATTAGGAATGAAATGTCCCAATTACACTGTTAGATAGATGAAACACTAGATTCAGTAGTGGAACATGAAGCCACAACTTGCTTTTCCAAAGAATGATCTATCTCCTATGCACTAGAAGAGATGCCAAGGAAAGACTCCAAGAATCCAAGCCCTTATCTTGAGTTATGAGGAGTTTTTTATAACTAATGATAATGAACTTTGAGCTTCCTCATGACTCTCTAACTTCTATGATTGTTCATATTCTATACATGACTCTTTACATTCTATATGTGGCCATTCACATTCCACATGTGTCTCTTGGAATTCATTACATACCATTTATTACAAAAAACAAATTAAAAATGAGATGGTGGTTATATAAGACAAAATTGATAAAAGGACAAAGTCTTATCAAATTGACCAATCATTTTCTTCCTCATAATGCATCTTCACCTCTAGTGTCTCTGTCAATATGGTCTTGGAGCTTGACTGTACATTATTCCATAGCCATGGGAGTTTCATATGAGCTTTGACTAGTGTGATGGCATATTGTAGAATAATATATTTGGTCACCTCCAAGCCTTCATGTTCTGTTGCTTTCTTGATCTATTAAATGTGTTGTGTAATCTCCTAGAAGATGACTTCTCTGCCTCTAGTTTTTTCAAGTGATCATATTACATGCATACCATGTTTCTATTTTAGAGACTCGAAACCATTGTGCATTCGATTATAAGCAGCAATAGTACTAGTCGATTTTTCTCCAAGACACATGTAGTTATGATCATGGAGCCTTATTTGAACTCTATCTATCTCAGTGAGAATCTTGTCTTCACTTTCCAAATGTTGTCAATCATTTGGATACTTGGCCACCCACTCTTGAAGATGGTCAACTTATCGACTTTACACTTAGGAGTTTCACCACTTCTTGTGCTTTCTTCTGAATGTCAACGAAAGGAGCCACCACTTGTTGTATAAGTATCATCTCATCATATATCTGTGCTATGACATCCGCCATTGGCCCCAGTTCCTCCTACATGGTTGTTGCCATTTGTAGTGATGAAATTATGTGAAGATAACCATTGATTCTCTAATCCATGACGTTATCCATGTTCCTTCACTAGAGAAATTTCTTTCCTTAGTCTAGCATTCCCACTCAGCAAATAATTCAAGTTTCCCTATGCTCCTGTAGCAAAAGGAACATTTTCTACCATAGCTTCCATAAGATTCCTTTTGGTATTTTTAATTATCAGCTTCCTTGTAGATACTAAGATTGGGTTCTGAGGACCATTTGAGAAGTATCTTTTTCTCTGATGCATGATCCTCTTCTTAGGATGATCAAATGTGACACTACATGCGTCCATGACTCTTTCTGCAGGTGGAGGTGTAATTCCCATTTCTCCAAATACAAGATCACCACATTTGAGAGGAGGCTCTTCTAGAGAACCTAATTCATCATCCATGGGTTTGATGGTATCCTCATCCTCCAACTCTTCCTCTATCTCTTCATTCAACTTCTCTTCTTCCAATCTCTATGGTACTTCTTCCTCCTAGAACTACCTTTATTGTTACTCTTCTATTCTTCTCCTTTCCACTTCTTCTTCCTATTTCTTCCCAAGCAACTCATTATGATTCCTCTTCTCCTCTTCTTATACTTCTCTCCTCTCCTATTATTCTTGAATAACTCTTGTATTCAAAGGATTGGATTTTCATTTCCTACTACTTTCTCCTATCAAATCATACTTGATCTTCTTCCTAGGAACTACTATCTTATCTTGAGTGGTTATCTGTTCTTCCTCTTAAACCTGCATATATTGAGCTGGTGGATCTTGGGGTGAATTGGTCTTCATCCGTAGGAGTGTATTTCTAACTACATTGTACTCATTCTTCACATTCTCATCTTCTGTTGTGGGAATTGATGAATACCCACAATTGAAACTGATCCTCTCATAATGTTGCTTGCACACTCTCTTGGGATCATATCCATGAAAGTATTTAGTTGTGAAGTGCAAGTGATCCAACTCTTGTATTTATGAAGTTTCCACCTTGTGGCTCTTCTACTCATATATTTTGATCCTCATAGGGAAGGTGAGACAAGAGGTTTTCTTCCTCCTTTGAAGGACTCCTGACAATCCCTTGTCCAACTAATATGCTACTTCCTACATGACCACTTTGATGGTCACATATCACGGCATGAGATGAGGGGAGACCTAACATCCAAAACATGTAATATATATATGCTCAGGTGCTGCAAACCAATTTGTGATATACTATAGTGACTCCTTCACCCAATCAATCATACAAGCAGGATTGATCTCAAATATCATATGGAAAATAATTGCAAATAAGCTCTCAAACAATTTGTCATATGTACCTTTGAAGCTTGATTCTAACAGAACTTTATAATGGAAGTAAAATGGAAACTTTCCATGGGGGGTCTAGTTCTAATATAATTCTGGGAAATCATATTATGCACATACTCATTCTAAAAGATATGCAGACATATAGAATTTTGGTGCCTGATTCACCTTCAAAGATGATTTCTCCTGCCCCACATGATGCTGCAACTCAAATAAAAATATATCTACCCAATTGAAATCTTTTCCACAGGTAACTACCATATTGAGCATATATATCCAATTTTCTTCAAACACCTCAACGTTCTTCCATGCATGCAACTGAAAACACATGGAAATAAGATACCGATATATATATTTGAAAATCTTGGTCGAAGAAACTACATATGGGTGGTGGTGAAACTTATAAGACTCTCAACACTAGGATTTGATGATGTCTCTTGTGTCGAGGTTGGCCCATTAGGTGAAAAAGTCATTATTTTCATATTTTGTGGGCTTGAGCATATTGTAGTAGGTCTGCATGTCTTCATAATAACTGGAGAGATACCACGACTTTCACTATGAATAACAAGATGGGAGTCATCCATGTGTATAATAATCCACTCAATCACTTCCTCATAGGGGACAACTGGGAATCTACATGCAATCCTATGCATCCTAGACCTCTTAATATTGATGTATTCTTGCAAGTCTTCCAAGTTCTCAACAAATTGTTTCTGCATAAATGCGTCTTTTATGCCTCCCCATGTGACCTTGGTTGACTTATTTATGAAGCATTGTATGTCTACATATATAGGGATGGTTGCATTTGTCACCTTAACTGCTTCCTTAGTGCTTACCTCTTAATATTCTTTAGAGGCCACTTTTTGTGTAGTGGGGGGCATGCCTCTGATTATGAAAGAGAGATGATACTTGTATCTCAAACACCTGTTTGTGGAAGCACACTCATGATGAAAAGATTATATTTATGAAATCCTAGCTTTGCAGCAATATCTCATCAAATCATATTCAAAGAGATATTAAATGTAACTGTGAATGTAAATATATCAACAATAACACATAATTACTGGCATGTGTATGAAAATAGGCATGCAAAAAAGGAGGGCACACTTTCAAAGAATGAAGTGGTTCAAGGGTCATTCAGGGCTTTATAGTGCACTCATGTGCTCAAGAAAGAGAGAAAAAACTCAAGTACACACTGTCAAGAGATGAAGGATGAATCTTTGGGCTTCAAGCCTTGGGGTGCGCTCATGGGCTCAAAGAGATAGACAAGGTGCATTGGCACACTTTGAAGGGATGAATGGACAAGGCTTCAGGCATTTAGGACTTCAGAGTTCACTCATGCACTCAAGGGAAAGGAGGGCGCAATAGCACATGCCAAAGGGAAATCATTCAAGCCTTCATGGTCATGTGCTCAAGGAGAGCTCATTTCTTCATGGTGAAGGAGTGCGCTCAAGAGGTAGACTGATCTATTCTAGGAGAAATTTTTAGAGTTCATCAAGCTTTAGGTTCCAGAAGTGTGATATGCCTAAGAATAACTCAAGAAAAAGCCTAACAACATGGTTTCATGATAGAAATGAGAATAATAAGGATCTACAAGCTTTATGGATGATGTTACAATCATGGTTAGAATGTAAAGAGACAAGAAACATGCATAGTTTCAACATGTGAGAATAAATTAACACTTGTAGAAACAAAATTGAATAGAAATGCCAATAATTAAACTGAAAATAAAGAAATTCCAACAAGGAAAGAAATTTCGATAGTGAAATCATGAAAGGCAATGAATAGATTCAACATGCAAGACTTACTTGTAATGTAAATCGACAAAGAGCTAGGTTGATTTAAAATATATTACATGTAAAATTGTTTCATGCATGATCACCACTTGTCAACCAATGAATGGGTTAGTTAAGGGAAGTTAAGTGGGCTCTTATTTTCTAGGATTCCATCCACATGCAACAAGAATCTCATGCATGCATTCAAGAAGGGTGCATGTCTTCAGCCCGAAGGAGTCTACTCAAAAGGGGTGCACTTGTTAACCCCAAAGTAGTGCACTCAAGAAGGTCACATTTTCTTACCCCGAAGGAGTCTGCTCAACATAAGAGCGTGTCTTCATGATCTTGAAGTGCGTTTTTTCTTAAGGGTGATTTTCTTAATTTTGTTTTCTTTTGTGTGCGTTTGTGTGTTTTTTGAGTGTGTGCATGGTGTAAAGGCTAGTTTCTAAGTAAAAAAAGTTCATGGGTCCATCTAGCCATGGGATAGATAACATAAACACTTCTAAGGATTAGGTTATGATACTTAGGAAACATTGACTTAAGAAGATGTGAAACTAGCAGAAAACACACAAATAACAAATCAAACAACATGACGACAGTAAGGGGATTCAATTGATAGCTCATGTAGGCTCCAAAATTGACTTAGGAAAGAAATTTGGAGGGTCGTTGTCATAGTGACAACACATTGGTGGGATATCACTTCACAACCACTGGGAATGGTCACCACAATAAAATTTTGTGTCGGACATTTATTCCCTAGCACTAGCACTTATGAGGAGGGTGTATATGACAACACTTTATGACCTAAACTTTAGCCCCACTGTAAATTGGTACTGTGCCATGCTAGAATTTTAATTTTTGCCACTCGTTTTACTTCTAGGGAAATATCTCTACGACAAAGACTCCCCCTTATGTCGACTACTAGAATTTCTTATGTATTTGTCAACTAACAACTCCCTTCAACTACTTAAGTGCTTGGATATATGGTTATGCGACCACCTACATGGCCATCAAACTTAACCCCGACACCCTAGACCCCGAAATTTTAGGGTGCAATACCTTTTTCCTCCTTTCGAAACTTCTAGGGTGAAAATTTTTAGGACGTAGATTCGTTTACATTAATTATCAAACTTTATCTCTATTAATTAATGATCCTAGCACTTAAACATTTGTCTTGATGCTAAATGTATGTATCAACACTTAAGTTTATTCACTACTTTCACCTCTAGGAAGGAAATCTTACTGTCAGCTACTATATCTATCTTCTATCTCATGCTACCAAAATATCAATCCCAACAATTTATAATCTGGTCTCACTTGGAAAATTAAGAGATGGGTTCTTTCGAGGAATCTATTCTAGGATAAAAACTCTTGACGAAACTCACTTTTTGTCACTTTGATCCTTGTCAATTGATAATTTATGTGACTTAAACCAAATATTGCCACTATAATCTGTTCTTACTCTTTATGTTGCATAATTTTTATAAACTAAGAAAAATTAAGTCTTAGCACTTTATTCTATTTTGAGAGGTATGGTCGGTGCTTGTAGGCTTAAACAAATAATTGGACACTTTATACAACATTTTCCTTCTAATAAATTCACACTCTTCCTTGATCCTTCATGATTTCTTTTGGATCGTGGTCACACCACTTGATCAACGATCAACAATCTCAATCGATCATGTTCAAAATTTCTCTATTGATCCTCCCATAAAGAAAGGATTTGGATCTATTTTAAAGGGTTTTCACCTTCCTATGTGCACTCTAATTCCAACAATAATCTCTAAAGCACACTCCCACCCGAGCTTCACTTGTATCTAATCTACATTATACTTGTGTTCAATAAAAATTACAGAGGCCACATAAATAAAGGCACTCACAAACAATTAATAAAGGCTTGGTTCATATATATTCTAAGACACTTGGAAATAGTGTTCCTCCCATTAAATATAAGTGTACAAATAATTACATATAGGCCTCTTTGCTTTATCTAGATATTGTCAGCCTCACATTTGGCCTTAGCCATTCTTGGCCCTCACTCTACCTATTCTTTCTTGATGATCTCAATTTCTTTCTCTCTTGATGCTACGTTTCCTTTAGGCTTGCAATCATACAAAAGATTTTAAACCTCAATCTATTCAGATCCACAAAATCTTCAACCATCCCTATCTCTAGGATGCTCTAAACCCACATATCTCTTAAGATATCTAACCAATCCTAAGACCTCTCTAACTTACTCACACAATCTCGAGATCTACTCAAAGAGAATATTTTATTTCATCTTAATTCACTCATATAAGAAACAAAGGAAAATACATTCAATTAAATAGTTAAACTCAATTAGGGAAACAACTACCTTGGTAAATTAAAGACCCCTAGGTCTAGCCAAAATGTGTTTGACTTGGAGGTAAGATGCTCCTCCCTCACATCTTCTCATAAAATATTATTTTCTTATGTAGGAAGGTTTTCCTATATAATATGCATCATACAATTGTAGTCATTTTTATAAGGGGTTTGACTGACCTATTGTTTTTCTTTTATTTTAACAAATTCAAACATGAGTAAAATTATCTCATCTAATCATATTGTATTATTGAAAATTTTTATTATTCAATTAGTTGGCACCTCCTGTTATTATTTTTAATAATGTTTTTTAAGTATTTTATTTTGTTTTGCATATTCCTTTATGTCTAGCATTTTCCTTTGGTGACTGTTGGGTGCCAGAATTAAAATTCAATTGAAATCCTTCAACACTTAATTTGTCAAACTAGGGTTACGTCAGATTCGAGGAGTAGCATGGGAAATGCCAAAGATTCTGGAATCAACTTCTACCAATCCTAATTGTGTTCTAATAATTAAATCATGCATAACCAACAAACAATAAATTGTGAAGAAAACCTTTCAGCAAATTGACACCAAGCCACTATGGTACTGGAGTCACTCAAGAAAAATACTTGCGAAAGAATTTGACAAAAAAACAAAGCATGCCTTGTAGTTAAACTTAAAATGACATCGAAAATCATAATTATGTTCCTATGGTTGAATTCCAATGCTTAGAAAACAGAAAGAAATGTTAATCTCTTATGTTGTTAAATATGCTTCCTGTACCAGAAGGATCTCATTCCTGTACTAGAACATTACATTCCTATACTAGAATGGGTCTATTCTCACACTATAATACCTTGTTCCTGTGTTGAAATGTTATGTTCCTATACCGGAACACTCTGGTCCTGTACTAGAACACTCTGTTCCTGTACTAGAACACTTTGTTTCTATACTGGAATGCTTTGTTCCTGTACTGGAATACTCTATTCCTGTAAGGAAATTTCAAATTCAGCAATAATTAAAACAACCCGAATCAACTGCAAACTTCAATAAAAACAAACTGCAAAGTTTCAAGGAAATGCTCACACTTACAGAAATGAAAAACTCATGTGTTGCAATAAAATATCACCATTCAAATATTTAAAATTAAACCCTTCCTAAATCTCTTTATCTGTGTGACATATATCTATATTAGATCGACTGTAATCACATGAAGTCTGAAAACTCAAGAAATATCATTAACGGTTACCGTATCTAACAATATTTGGTTACATTCATTCATGGATATTGCAACGACTTCAAAATCATAAACAGAGAAATCATCACACGACTACACTTTTAATTTCAACTAGGGTATGCTTTAACATAAAAAAAGAATAAGCATGATTTAAAGCATCAAAACCTGTAACCCTAGCTACTTCCAGAAATGATTCAGGAAACTTTCTCAGAAAATAAAATACATGTTCTGGTGTTTAAGAAAGAATAGAAATGTTGGAACTAAAATAAAACACTCAACGCACACAGAATGCCTTAGATATATCATCACACATAAACACACTCCTGCGTAAAAAAATATTACTACATCTAAACACACTGGTATAATATTGGGGAGAACAAGCTGGGTTGGATGGGCCTTAGCCAACCAGCTCATTTCCCTTCACGAACAAACTTTAAGCTTAAATGAACAAAGCAATAATTACAAATATTAAGAGGAACAATAAATGAATGAAACCGACATCAACTCTGTACTTATTCAAAAGTATCTGCAAATATACATAGTAAAAACCATAGATAACACCCCAGACAGTCAGGGCAATACAATATTTCAAAGGTTACAAAACAATATCAAAGTATCTTCGTAGTATTTCTAACACAACCTATCTAAGAATCCCTAATTTATACATAAATTTTCGGCTTTTGGCCACAATAGATGACTTAAAAACAAAACGTAGAAAATAGTGATAGATCTACATATTTGGCATCTCCATAATGCTCCAAGCCAGATATAGGAAGTGGAACAAGTCCCCAGTGGTAAGTGTGCATCAACCCTTAACAACTCTGATACTTTTGGAGTCAATTTGGAGTGAATTGGTCGGTTGCGTTGGGCACAAGAATGTCAAATCCTGCACCAACCAACTTCAACCTTGATTAATGACAATTGTTCATCACACCCTTAAAGAAATGAAAAATAGATAAGTTACAAGGAAATATATTCCTATTCAACCTCTTTAATTATTAATAAGCCCATATAATCCATGTCTCAGAAAATCATAACAAGAAACCAAGAACCATGTGTAAAAGGATTAATTTAATTGTAAAACAAGGGTTAGGGTAGCATGATTTAGGGTAAAGGTAGGGTTAAAATCAGACAATTATGGCAACCAACATCCCCCCAAACTCATTTCATTATGTTTCCCCACACAACCACTAATATCTACAAAAAAACAAAATTGAAAATCCTCCTTGACTTTTGAATTTGAATATTGATTCCTAACCCTTATGCTTTCACCTTATTGACGCAGACCTTCTTCATGTGCTTAGCCAATTTCCGCATGAAATTTCCACTTCTTCACACGTTGCTTCCATTTAGACACTGTCTCCATTAATTCTCCATTTCTTTCTTTTAATGCAGTATTCTATTTTATGATGCATCTATTTAAAACTTCTAGTTCATATATCTACTACTTCAACACCTGAATTTGACTCATCGTATCACTAGAGATAGAATCTCTCTCTTCGTATTCTTCCTGCACTATTTCTTTCTCGATCACTGACTCATGAAAAACATCATCATTTGATGCTTTCTTCTCCAACTCCTGCTTTCCAAGACTAAGAGGGACATTATCTTCAAATTTCTCTATTGTTTGTTCCTTTGTCTCCTCTTGTCTTATTTATTGCTCATGCATCATCTTTTTCTTCTTAGCTTCCTTCATCAAGGGTGATAGAATAATATCATCCTCTTCCTCAATGTAACATGGACTAAAAATCAAATTACTCATAGTTTCCACATCTGCTAATATTGAAATATTATTTTCCATCGTCACATTCTCTGCAAGGGTTTCAATAGGATGGTTTCCTAGAGAGGCACACCCCTCGGAGTCATCAATTATCTCAACTGTGGTGGTCGTCCCTTTACTCAAATAAGCATAATTCCTTTTCAACAAACCCCACGTGATCCTATGTGAAGGTCCCAGCTTTTTAGCATTGCTCTGTTCCTTCTTGATCAACTTTGGCTTCTTGGATTGGGGTCTACCAGTCTTCAATTTTCTCTTCTTGCCACCTTTTCAAGGTAGTTTCTCATCCTGTCACTAGATGACCCTATGCTTAAACACCCTTTTTCTTCCTTTCTATGATTGACCCTTACTACAGAATATTTTCATGACGCTTTTACCCTGAAATGATTCCAAAAATGCTTCCCATGTAATACCCCTATTTTCTAGCTCTTTTTTAATCAAAATCTTGATCAAACCATAATGACACAATTTAAACCTTATATGGTGCTTTCGACTCTTTTTCACACTCTTAGACATTTTTTCTAAACTCTTTAGTAGAAAATGAGGGAAATTAATCAACTTATCTGATTTGAAATGCATCATAAGTTGAATATGATAAAGGTAAGTCAACGAGTACCTCACCTCGTAGCTGAGGAATTTTTGAATAATATATAACAAATTTTTCCATTTTTTAGCCATCGTGCTTCTCTGCACTCGAACCTTCTAGCCCACAACATAATCATCTTCAATTAAAAAGAAACACCATGCACCATTTTCCACTTCTCCTTTCTTTAACCACTTCTCCCCTGTAGCTGGGAGTTCAGTAGCTTGGGAAATAGAGTGTTTTGTCGCTTGAAATTATAGGAAGCCCACAGTGATCGTCCTCCCATCAAAATTCTATGTGAATTCCTGGGCCACAGCAGAATCATACCCATCAAATTTGAGTAGGAAGGGAATAAATCTAGTCTCTTGCAACGAAGGCAAGCTACCTTCATACTTTGTTGTCCCCTCCAACTCCTTCACATACCAGGGCTCAATTCGTACCAGCTCCATGATGCTCGAGGATTGCAACTACTCCCAATCTTCTACATAATCCTGAGGAAATCCTTCTCAACATATAATTTTTGAATTCAAAGGATGCACTTACAATTAATGATTCAAATTGCATGCATTTATTCCCTAATTCATGATCAAAACGTCCTTTCCACTTACATCGATCATTAAAACGTCAATCTCCCTGTGAGTGCAAACATGATTGGAAAGGCCATGAATTTGGCATGATTTCCAAGGCAAGTGGGGTAATAATGGTTAAAGGTGGTGATTACAACGGTTATGGTTTCAAGAAAGGAATGTATGGTTCACACATGGTTAAGGCTGAATCATTAAAAGGTGACAAGGTTGAAATATAATTAATAGGTGATGAAGCAATCTTTCACACATGTACTTTAACCTCATCATGACCTTAATTAGAGATGGTTGTGCTTTGTTAGGGTGAGGTTAGTTAGGCTTATAATATCCCTGCACTTTAAACATTCATTTCTTTTTAGACTATCATACTAATGTCATTAAAACATAAATACAATAGTGATGACTTCCATAAATAGCCATCATATCTTTAAATGAAATTTGAAGTCAACCTACTGATGCTCATTATTATCAGAAAATTCCTACACTGACAAGCTTCCTGCACTTGAACCTAGCTACCTGCACCACAATGTTGTGGTTCTCGTACTGTGGTTCTGGTATTGCATCAAAGGATCCTTACACTTATGATAAAGAAATATTAATCAAATTATCTTTGTTATAACAGGTTGGATTTACAAATAAGTTTCAGAGTTAAAGGAGTTTATTTTATCTCTCCTGGTGTCATTGTGCTTCTTGATCTGATCAAGTAAGGTCTTCAAAAAATTATCAGATCCTGCAAAATTCATGCGGGAAGAAAAGAAGCAGGATAGGGGTATTTAGAAAGGGAAGGAAAATTATTAAGGGAACCTAGAGTGAGATAAACCAATCCATAGGGATATAAGTAAAAGGGAATGGGAAAAATTTTCAGGGATAAGAGGGAGAAACAGAAATCGAGATAGGAAACTTGAAGAATAGGAGGGGTATTTCAATCTAGGAAAAAAGAAGAATTATAAGGAAAATTAAGAAAAGGGAATAAGAATAAAGGTAGAGTATTTACCTCAATCAACAAATATCTCTGTCAAATAATGTTGTATCCCAAATAAATTAACTTCTGTGGGAGTTTTGTGTCACTTTGTATGAAATTTTCCATGTCGGTTGCCCTGAACTTGGATAAGGGCTCGGTTCTTCTAACCATTCTGTTATCACAAAAAAACCATGCAGAAACCTGCTTCTTCTCAATGACAATCAACATTTATAATAATCAAGTAATGTCCATTTTTGTTAAACATAATTGATCCACCTACCAACATGTTGGATTTCAACCAAACCCTTCCATGACTATGTCAGCAAGCTTATTTTCGCAGTCATAGCTAAAAAAAAAATCAATTTGTTATTTTTCTGGTTTTTCTTATATATTTTTCTTGGAAAAGAGAAATCAAATCCAGAGTAGGTTGGAATCACCACCTACTATTCTCAATTCTGGTTGTTGTTGTACTTATTATATGAAGTTTTCTTTCGTGGTGGGAAGAAAGTACTTTTTAAGTCTATTCTCACTCAGAAGGAAAACAGATTCTTGCCCATCAATGGTCTTAATTTCTACGCTCCATTTTCAAAACATTTCACTACTTCATATGGCCCCATCCATCATGTACAAAATTTCCCTTTAAAATGTTTGAATTTAGAATCATAAAGGAGTACCCAATTACCTAGTTGGAACTTCCCCTTTTTAATCAACCTGTCATGTCATTTCCTTTGTTGTTGTTGCATCAATATATCCTGTTGAAAAACATCCCTTCTGCTTTCATCAAGTTCATTTAGTTGTAAAATACACTATTATTGTGCTTCCAAGAGACCCAATCCCAATTGGACTACAATTCTAAAATTTTTAATCTGGAATTAAATTGGCAACATGACCTGCTTTCCGTACACTAGCCCATAAGGTGTATGGCCAGTAATATTCCTCCAGGTAGTTTTGTAAGCCCATAATGCCTCTGGTACTCTATTCACCCAATATTTCTTATGAAGATTCATTGTTTTGGTAAGAATGGACATGATCACCTTATTAGTAGATTATACCTATCCATTTGTTTGCGGGTGGTATGGTGTCAATTTCCTATGTCGAATTTTGTATTGATCTATCATACCTTTCACCAAATTAGAAACAAATTGAGGCCCATTGTTAGTAACAATTTCTCTTGGAACACCAAATCTAGTAAATATCTCATTAAATAAAAAATCAACAACAAATTTTCAATGGCAAAAGAAACAGATCTAGATTCTACCCATTTTGTTACAAAATTTGTACAAACCAAGATATGTCTTTCCTTTAACCCATTTTTCAAAGGGTGCAATCATGACATGAGGACACAAAGCCATTTCATCAGTTTGACTAGGTTGGCCCATTCATTGAAAAATTTCACAACAGTTGACATACTGTTTGGCATCCTTAAACAAGGAAGGCCAAAAGTAGCTAGCATGGAGAATTTTATATGTTGTTTTTTTATCAGCAAAATGGCCCCCATAAGGTTCATCATGGGAAGCTTTTAAGATATAAAACACTTATTCCTCTCTCATACATCTACGAATAATAAGGTTAGGTCTTGTGTAAAAGAGGTCTCCCTGAATCTAGGAATATGAAGCACTTTTTTGGATAATGTTTTGCCTCTCTCGAGTGGATAAGTGAGGTGGTGTTTTTCCTGTAACTAAATAATTGGCTATATCAAAAACCATGGAGAATTTGTTGATACGTAAAAAATATGTTCATTGGGAAAATAATCATCTACAAGAATTGTTTGACCGAGATTATTTAATCTAGAAAGATAATAAACTACAACATTTGATTTCCCCGGTCTATCAATAATAGTAACATTAAATTCCTGCAATAAAATTAACCACTTAGTCCCTCTACCACTATACAAAGGTTTATTCATTAAGTATTTAATGGAAAAAAGATATGTATGTATAAGCACTTCATTACCCATAATGTAGTGTTTGAATTTGTTAATAGAAAATATCATAGCTAAAAACTCTTTCTCAGTTACTATATAATTCAATTCAGAAAGTGACAAGTTTTTACTAATGAAGTAGATAACGTAGAATTGTTGATTTTATTCTTTCCCTGAGGTTGCGCCAATAGTGGTATCTAAGGCATATGAGGACATATGGAATGGAAGAGACAAAATAGGCCCCATCAAGACTAGTGCCTGTACTAATTTTTCCTTCAGCTCCTCCAAAGCTTGTTGGCAAGCTTTAGTCCAAAAGAAATCACTATCCTCAACTAAAAGTAAAAGAATATGGGTGGCAACCCTAGAAAAGTTTTAATGAATCTCTGGTAATAATTTGCATGTCCAAGAATTCCTCTCACCTCCCTTTGTGTTTTGGGTGCAGAAAGACGAAAAATAAATTTTATTTTGTTCGGCTCTACCTGGATACCTTTGTCAGGGACAAGATGACCAAGAACCACCCCTAATTTTCACATCAATCTACATTTCTTATCACTCAAAGTGAGGAAAGATTCTTGGCATCGAAAAAGAACTTTTTTCTAAAATTTTTAGGGCTTCTTGGAAAGAATCACCAAATAATGAAAAATCGTCCATGTAAACCTCTACACACTCAAGGTCAACAAAAATGGCCAACACTTCCCTTTGAAAAGTGGTTGACACATTACAAAGTCCAAAAGGAAGCACTCGATAAGGGAATGTCCCCCATGGACAAGTAAAATTGGTTTTGTCCTGATCCTTAGGTGCGATTTATATTTGGTTATAACCGCAAAATCAATCTAAAATTGAAAAGCACTTTTTACCGGCAAGGGTATCTAGCACCTGATCAATAAAGGGAAGGGGAAAATAGTCCTTGAGAGTGCCTTTGTTTACTTCTCTATAGTCAATGCAAATATGTCATCTCCCATATTTCTTCGGAACTATCACTAGTGGGGAGACCCACTGACTATCAGATATAGGCTATAAAAACTGACATCTACGAGTTTTTGTAATTATTCTTTAACAATGTCTCTTAGTTTGGGATTCATGTTCTTTTGGGGTTGTTGAATAGGTTTGGATCCTTCCTGAATATAAATATGATGAGTATAGGTTTCAGAAGGGATGCCTTTCATGTCCTCATAACTCCATGCAATGGCACCAAGATGGTCTTGTAACAAACTCACAAGCTACTCTTATTGGGATAAGTCCAAGTCTGGAATAATATGTAAAGATTTTCTTGGACTAATCTCAACAAGAGTGGTCTTAGACTCAATAACGCTAGTAGATCCAACTAAACTCTATAGTGGAAAGGAATGGGAATCATATTTTTATTGAAAACCCAGGCTAAAAATGTGAGAAAGTGAGTCAAAATTTGGCATTGTGTCCAAGTTGTTCAAGAAATCCTGAATCTCACCCTCCTTGGTTGACTCAGCATATTGATGGATCAAAGAAATAGTTTGAGTCTCTGCATCACTACTATCATAGTCTAGCCATAAGTTATCTCGAAGCTCATGGATGGATCTAGCAGGTGGGTACAAGGTGACCTTTTTCCTAGCATCTCCATGGGAAATATACATATCACCAGAGTGACATCCTATATAAACATCCTCTCTAGCAAGTCATGGTCATCCCAAAATCAAGGGATGTCCCCCAATAGGATTTTTTGGCTAAAGCACAATAAAATATGTGGGATATTCCCAAGAATCAATCAAGACAACCACATCATCCAACACACCATCTGGCTTAATTCTAGATCTATTAGCAAGTTCAAGCATAGTAGGGGTAGGACAGATATGGTCCAATCGATGTTGTTCCATGGTTCTCCTAGTCATAACATTGATAGTTTCTCCTAGGTATATCAGCACATTGGGAACAAGGATATCACATATCTTGACAGAAACATTTGGGTTTCTAGGATCGGTATATTTTTCCATTTTTGCACTTCATGTCATTAACTCAGCTGCTCTTCCAACAAACTAGATAGTATGAGGCTCTACTCTTTTCCTCTTTGGATTTTTAAGACATAGATCCTTAACAATTTTAGTACAAATAGGGATCTATTTAATAGTCTGAAGCCAAGGGACCCTTATGAAAAGATTCCTAAGTTTGGAAGCCATGTTAGACTCAAGAGTGGGATCATCTTTCTCCATAACCAACCTCTCTAGAAAGGGAGGTTGGCTTGAAGAAGACGGTAAGGGCTCTGAGTGTGTGGGAATGGGTCAAATGGTGACATCTTCTTTCAAATGATTGGGAGGTTCCTCCTCACGTTTCTCCTCGATGATCACCATGGGTCATTTTTTTTCTTTTCTAGATTTACTACCCTTCCTGATCTCAGTTGAAGGTCATTAACCCCAACTGGAATAGTCTGATAAATAGGGGAAGGAAGTGGTCTAATAGAATGAATCATTTGCACCACTTTATTATTTGGGTTTGGTACAAGTTGCACAGGCAGTTGAGGTGGTTGGAAGGGTGGTGGTAATGGTAATGATTGCATGGCCTGAGTCTGTTTAGGCAAGCCTGCGAGCAATGTAGGTTGCACCATAGGATAAGGTGCATAAGTACTAGGATATGACTGTGTTGGTGCATGATATGGATAATGATAGCATGGTGATCCTCTCCATCCTTGTTCCAAGGTGGAGGTGATTGTCCATACTGAAAATGATGCCCATGCTATCAAGGTTGACGGTAATTTACATTTTGATAAGAATATGGTGGGTGCATTATAACCAGGAAAATATGGTGTATGTTTAGGAGTCATACCTGTACCTACCTGAGGCCATGATTTACATGCTCATATAGTATGCAAAGGCTCAGGTTCTTGATTCTCTCCTTTGAATGCTTCTTTCAAAATCCATATAAAAGGTCACTCCTTGGTAGGGTGTTTTCCTATACATATCACACAATTATTAGCACTCTTAACATTTGTAGGAAAATCACAGAAAATGTTTTTTTTCTACATTTAGGGAAATAAATGGAAAATGTCTCTTGCTCTTCTACTAATTTTTGCTGAAATTTTAAAGAATATATTTGTTTTCTAACATTATTCATAATTTTAGTTTTCATATTGTCCATTTTATTTTCCAACCCAATAATCATGGCATATGTAGATCCAAATATACTATTTCTAGAATTACTTCGGGTTCCTCTACCAAATCTAGATTGATTTCGTGAGAACTTCCTGCACAAGTCACAAATCAGATCAAAAGTCTTTTGGGAAATATCCCCTTGTCCTAGAAAGTTTAAATTATTTCTAGAATCATCAGTAAGTCCTCGCAAAAACAAGGTCCTAATAGTACTTAGATCAAATTTAGGTTTCGAACTTTGAAGCATATATAAAAATATTTCTAAATAATCTTCCAAGGTCTCATCTTCACCTTGTACAATAGTGAAAATATCATCTTACATCTCTCTCATTTTTCAATATTCCTAATATTTAGTTTAAAAACTCTCTTCATTTGTTCCCAAGAAGCCATAGTATTTCCTCCTAGTCCCATGAACCAATGTAGTGCTGAATACTTTAGTTGCAGGAAATATATTTAACTTTTGGGCATCTAAAGAATAATCATAACTCCTACACAGTATATCAAATTCAAATAAAAATCCATCTAGATCTTCATGTACCTTACCATGGAAATGGGGGAGAATATATGGTGGAATCTTTTTCATTTAAACTACTCCATTCAGGTCCATAATTGGAAACCCAAAGGTAGAATGTTCCTCTATTGGCTTATTCTCACTAGTCCCCTCAACATGATCTTCATTATCTATCATTCTTCTTCTTCCAATCAAACCACTCTCAATAGAATGTGAAAGCTAACTATGGTTTAGATTAATCTTTTGAGTCCAAGTAGTCTCTATCTTCCCTACCAATGGTTATGAAACTCCTAAACTATTGGGTTGTGTTATATTCTTTCGATGACTAGCCCACATAGTTAATAGAGGCATTAGAGGGGGGGTGGAGCCCCCACTTCGTTGTGTCAATTGTGTAGCAGGGGGAGTCACAGGGGGTTTAAGGGGTGCAAGTAACCCCACTCTATGGGGGTCGGGGCAGCACCCCAAAAAATTTTGGTTTTGGACCCTATATTAGATTTGGCGGACCTACCTATGGTTTTGTACATGTTTTTCGTGCATGGCTTTGGACGTGATGGTTTTTTGTCCATGGTTTTGGATGCAATGGTTTTCAGTCCATGGTATTGGATGCTTCGGCATGTATAAATATGTATTGTAATATTGAAAGGAACATAATGAAAAATCAAGCTGGTAGTCCCGGTTTTGGGATCCATGGGAAAAATCTCTGTGTATATGTGTTTTATGTGTTATGCTCTCACATTGTTCATTTTCTGTGTTTTAGAATTCGTATGCAAGTAATTTCTGTACAGGTTTAAAACCTACATTTTCTATTGGATCTATTTTCCCTTCAAGGTGATGCCATTGTTGCTGAGGGGTTTTGCTTAGGCTTGTGGTAGACCCCGTTCAGTGGGAGATCTACGGGATCGATTCTGGCGGTGAAAGAAGATGGCGAGCAGTGGAAATATAGAAATCATGAAATTTAATGGTTAGAGTTTTGCGTTGTGGAAACTCAAGATGGAGGATCTGTTGGTGGATAAAGATCAGTGGATCATGGTAGATTCGGGTACTAAACCAACGGGAGTGTCTGATGAAGAATGAAAGAAGTTGGATCAGAAGGAAAAGAGCACAATACGATTGTGTCTCTCAGATTCAGTATTGTTGAATGTATCAGAGTAAGCTATAGCGAAGGCTTTGTGGGACAAGTTAGGGACTTTGTACCAATCTAAGTCTTTGGTGAATAAACTGTTTCTATGGAAAAAACTGCATAACCTAAGGATGAAAGATGGAGACTTGGTGACAGAGCATCTAAATGCATTTAATAATGTGGTAAGTTAGTTATCATCTATTGATATCAAAATTTTAGATGAAGATAAGTGCATTAGTTTGTTGTGTTCTCTACCAGATTCATGGGATAGTCTAGTTATTGCAATAGGTAGCAATGCAACTGCCTTGCAGTTTGATGAAATAGTATCATCCTTGCTAACGGAGGAGATGAGATGAAAAAATATGGAGAGCCAGAATGGTGATTCCTTTTCTGTACGAGGACGGTCCTAGAACAGAAATAAAAATAAGTCATCGAGTGGGAGATCTAAATCTAGAGGGAGATCTAAATCTCTGGGAAAACCTGTAAAGGTGGTGTGCTGGAAATACGGAAAGGAAGGGCACTACAAAAGGGAATGTAAATATAAAGCTCTTGAAAAAGGAAAGAGATCTGATGATGCTCCTTTTGCAGAGGCGAAAACCACCTCAGATGAAGGTGGGGATGTGTACTTGGCTTCTTCAAGTACAAATGTAGATCATTAGGACGCTTGATTGACTCAAGTACATCCTTTCACTTCACTCCCCATAGAGAGTGGTTCTGTGAGTATTAGAAATGTGATGGTGGTGATTTCTTCTTAGGGGATGATAGGAAGGTTAGAATCATTCATCGCAGAAAAGTAAAGTTGAAGTTGCAAGTTGGAAGGGTTAGAACACTTCTCGGTGTTCTACATATTCCTACATTGGCCAGAAATCTGATTTCTGTAAGCAAGCTGGATGATGTAGGTGTAAAAATAGTGTTTGAGAAGGATACCTGCAAGATGGTTCGGGGAGCACTAGTATTGATGCGGGGAGTTCAGATTGGAACTTTGTACAATATGCAAGGTAGCACTGTTGTTGATGGTTGCAACAATTCTATGGTTCCTGAAAGTGGACTAGAAAATCTAGTGGTCTCTGAAGAGAAGACCATGCTATGGCATCAAAGGCTTGGACATATTGGAGAGAAGGGCCTTCGAATACTTCATGGTAAAGGTATGGTAGAAGGTATGAGTAATAGCTCTCTGCACTTTGATTTTTGTGAAAATTGTGTATATGGGAAGCAAAACCAGGTGAGTTTCCCCTCTAGTGGTAAGAGGGTGAAACAAGTATTAAAGCTTGTTTACAGTGATGTGTTTGGACCTGTGAAGGTTCCATCACTGGGTAAGTCTATGTACTATATATCATTTATAGATGACTTCTCAAGGAATACATAAATATATTTCCTTAAGAAGAAATCTTTGATAGGTTTAAAGAATTTAAGGCTCTGGTGGAAAATTAGACAGAGAAGAAGATAAAGGTGCTGAGGATAGATAACCGTGGAGAGTTTTGCAGTAAGGAATTTGAAGAATTATGTAAGACGTATGGTATAGCACGGTAGAAGACTACTCCATATACACCTCAGCAAAATGGAGTTGCAGAAAGAATGAATAAGACGTTGATGGAAAGGGTAAGAAGCATGCTTAGTGGTGCTGGGTTGGGACAGGACTTCTGGGCAGAGGTGGTGGAGACAACATGTTACTTGGTCAATAGATCACCTTCATTAGTGTTGGAGGATAAGACTCCACAAGAGGTATGGACTGGTAGGAAACTCTCTCTTTCACATCTGAGGGTATTTGGATGTGATGCATATGTACATGTTCCAAAGGAGAAACGGACCAAGTTGGATAGTAAATCTGAAAAGTGCATCTCTATTGGGTATGAGGATGGTTTAAAGGGTTATAAGCTTTGGAACCCAGTAACAAGGAAGGTTGTGTATAGCCGAGATGTAGTGTTCAGAGAGGTGAAATATGTTATTAAACATGAAGTCCAACCAAAGGAACCTAAGAACATAGAGTTTGAGCTAAAGGAGG
>APFE031750286.1:123491-154036 GCA_000404065.3 Pinus taeda
ATTGTTTATATTATAAAATTTCTCACCTCTTCATTATAATATTTAATCATCCATATATTTAATTAGTACTGTAACATTTCACAGCGACATTGGATAATGCAATAGAATACAGTAAAATGTATATTATTATATATCAATAAGAGGCTCTTTGTCATACAAAATGGAATGTTTATTGGTAATCCCTTGTCTTTCAATTGGGATGTTATGCCCATTACATTAAACAAAATGTCTAATTTTCATAGACAATCATTTCAAAAAATACAATAACTTGCATTGATATCCAAATAGATCACTATTCTTCACAAGAACTTCTATTAATGCTTAAGCTACTTCCATCGAAGGAGTTCGGATGAATGTTTTATGATTCATGATTGTATTCGTCTTCATGATATTATTCCATCTGCATAACATAAAAAATAAGTCTATGAGCATATCTACATTAGTGAGAATAATGAAAATTGAAATAAATAATATACATCAACGTAAATCGAATAGAAATACACCATAACAAGAAGTGACTCATGAAATGTACACATGGTTTCAAAACCAAGTCTCATGCCTTGTTGCAACAACTCTTCATTGGCATAGTTCCATACTTTCTTTCCTGAAAGTTTTATACCCCATTATATATCATAGATTTAATATAAAGTATTTTTTTTCTCTATTAATTATAATTACATGCATACTTACAAATTCCATAATTGATTTTTGATATGCCATAAATATACCCAGAGCCCATATTTAACCCAATGTATTATGTTAATCAATTATTCTGATGGATTTTCTTTCTATGTTAGCACATATTTGAAGACATTAAATGATGGTTATTGCAAGAAAAATTAAGATATACTAAAATGAAACCTTGAGTTGCTATAAGAAAATATTAACAATTACTCACAAACTTTGATATCAACCCTTTCTTCCTTGTCGTCCTATTTTATACGCTAAATGAGTTCAATTTTGTTTTATTTTCTGCAAGAAACTCCTTCAAATTTAATATTTAATGCTAAATTATTTTTTTATATGTATAATGTCAATGATTACATACATTTGAAGCACATTTTTCTTGAGATAGCTCCTCCTATAATGCAACTATGCCCATTTCTTTTACCATCTTGTTGTACATTTTTTTTAACGTTCCTATTGGCATGTTTCACATATCAACTCATTAATCCTTTGGGATTTTCATAATCTTCCTCGAAAAAAAGTAATAAACTACTTTTATATTGATATATGAAAGTTGAATATAAATGAATGGTTTGTAGTAATATATACATATTATAACACCCCTTCGTAACCTCGCATAAAAACACGTAGCAATAGAATTTTTTTACATAAGTTACCCACATGTAACTTTCATAATTGCTATTATGCAACCATTTGCAAACATTGTTGTAGCACGTTAACATAAACTTCGTGATGTAACCATGCATCATTTCCATGATTCTTTTAACTAGGTTAGTTAATCACATACTTGATAATTTAACTACCATGTCATGCAAGGAATCATTGTCATTAGAATGGAACAATGGGAAAACACATCATTGAACACCAATATACATTAGAAACCTTGTAGGATGAAAACCAACAAACATTTAATTTTTATTAAATCCTTGTGAGGGTGTTCACCCCTCACTCAATTGCTTGTAAGGGATCTCATCCCTTGACCATTGTCATATAATATTACAAAGAACAATGATCTTAAGTACAACATAACCAACTAGAAGCTATTACAATAATCATGATATCATTTAACCATAAATCCTAAATCTCTATGTCTTTGTGGTCTGGTTGTTGCCATGAGTGGATAATCTCATAGCTAACATTCCTCAATATCCATGGATCATTAATTATTTACCTGCCACAATGTTAAACATGAGCAATCCTTTGCATGAGTCACCATACTTCTCTGGCATTGTTGCTGTTAGCCAACTTTGATATTATCATTAAATAACATATTAATCAACTAGTTAATCAATCTTGAATAGTAATCCTTCAACATCTATTCATGTGCATACATATAACATAAACAAAATGTCATGACATGCCTTATTGAAAAACATTGCACACAGATTACTTAAAAGCACTTAACTAGCAAGCATGTCTGTTTGTTTTTACATGTGCGTGATTATGACACATGTTTATCTATATGTGTTAGGTAAAATATTACCAAGGAAAACTTACTTGTCCCTATTCCAAATGTATCTCAAGAAGGAATACATAATAATACTAAAGAACCTCAATGGTTATTACCATCTCTTCACAATCAGAGGAGGAAAAATATTCCAAGATAAATATAAATATTACATTAACTGTTATTCCCTTCACACAAACACAGAAAAGAAAACCAATGCAACTATCCACATTCCTTGCATGCAATTACACAAACACTATCCAAAAATATCTAGCCCATCAACTATTATAATGTAACCACATATTATCATTGAAGAAAATAGTTATTCTTCTTGCACATGCAAATACACTTTCTACTATTATAAAACATTCCTTTCAATAAGTCAAACATTATATGCCTACAAATACATATTCACTTTCCCTTTTAAAGAAGTCAAACATAATAGTTATTCTTCTCGCGAATGCAATTATATAAACTTTATTCAAAATAACCTAGTCCCTTAGCTATTAGTTTTGGTACATACGTAAAATAAATCTTACACAACGATTATTGTTCCTATGCAAGCAAATGCATATATTTTTCCAAAATAATATTTCTAAAATAAAGTTTTACACAATATTATATGCAAATGCATAGTCTTTCCACAGGAACACTAACATAATAGTTATAGAGGAAAGTTAACATAATATTATTTGGCAAATGCATAATATTTCCAGAGGAAATATAACATAATCTTTCCAAGAAATCTATCTTAATCAACTATTATTTTTGGGTATGCAAAACATGTTTCTCTCTCTAGAATCCTTCCATCATTAGGCATTCTTTTTATGTAAAAAAATACTTACTACCATTTCCAAAAGGAAATTAACCCACAACTATTATTTCTCTGCACAAAGTTTCTTATTCTTTTTCACAATAATCACAATTTTTTGTGCACAAAAAGAATTACCACAGTCAACTAATGCTTTGTGCATGTAAATACAAATTTCTTTTTCCAAAGATTTGGGAAAGTAGTTATTCTTTTGGTTGTGCAAGGTTACATGTAACCCTTTTCAAGAGAAAACTACTTAGATAATTTAATCCTCTTCCAAACAAAATCCACGTAAACTTTCCAACAAATTCATAACTAATATTTTTCAAGAAATAGATATATTTTAACCTATGCTCATGCACACAAGAACCATGGAAGTTTCCAAGAATTTTAAAACAAATAAAACATGCAAACACATGTCTTCCTTCCAAAAATTCTAACACAACCATTATTCTTTACCTTGCATTCAATTATATTTTTTCTCCAAGGAATATAAACACTAATTATTCTTTTCTAAAAGATAGCTAACTCACTAGCTAATATTCACACAGGTAAATGCATATTTTTCCCAAATAAAGCTAATAACAATAGCTAATATCCATGCATGTGAACCCATGTTCTTTCTTAAGAATCTAACATGAATCCTTTGACATTTTATGAAATTTGAACAGAGGGTATTTAAGAGTGTAAGAGATAACGTAACATGATAGTGAAGGTAAGAAGACATATGATGAGAGTGAACTGAGGCCATGGTAGTCAAGGATGTTAGCCACATGACCATCTTACCAAACCTTACTAAGATCCTTTCCACAGTTTTTAATGATAAATTTCTACCTCAACAGGCACGCTATGCATCCAAGATCCATGCCTTTGATCATACTCAACGATTACTCCTTCAATCTAAGAATTTAACAAATTTGGGAAAGTTATCTCCTATGGGCTATAATCTATTCTCACCCCAATTTAATTGTTTCTTGACAAGTTTTGGTTTAGAGGATCTCTATGTAAGACATGATTCATTTGCTAACGATACCACTGAGTTTAAGGAATCTGAATATGCTTTGCTTTACCTATTTTATAGTGGTCAATGATATGGAAGAATCTGTTATATAACACAGACCATGTAGATTGGGTTCATGAATGCAAAAAATATTGAAAAACTTCAAGAGCACAGTTGCTTAGATTTTTACTGTGCCTTTCCAGAGAGAAATTTTTTTGGAGGAAGAGTCCTCACTGCAAGTGGATAGAACCAAGATGAAAAAACAATTCCAAGATGGTTACCAAAAATCTATTTAAACAATCTAACTATTTCTTGATTCCAACCACAACCCAACAATGGAGTAACCACACAACAATCTAGTTAAATAATATTTCCATGAACACCAAATGGATATTTCCATATATATATGGTGACTGAGAAGGGTGATTATTAATTATCTTATTCTTAACACTCATTAAATTTTTAATATCTTCGCTTGGTAAATATATTAAGATCTTACGTGAGCTTGTACATTAGGAATTTTACACATATAATTCTAGAAAATCATTTTAATTAGGAATATTACCATTTTTAATGATTCTTTTTTGTCCTTGCATGTTTTTGCTATTGCACGTATGACAAGTCTCATTGACCATTGCTTTGGAAATTCTTCCTGTAGTTTAGATATAACTTGGTTCTTCGAATCACTAGATTGGTTTTTGTATTGCAAGTGGAAAGTACATTTATACGTTCATTCCACTATATCCCTCAGTTTTGTAAAAAAATTTCCTCCTTTCATTAACCTCTAACACCACTTTAGATGAGCTAAGGACCAATTCATCATTATTTACATGTTCTATATTTTTTCATTTCTTTTAACAACATTTATCTTTTCCTTCGTTGTTTCTCCCTATAAAACAGTAAACATATATGAATTAATAGATTGTTTGAAACATATTATCTAATATTATTAAATATATTATTAATAAAAAATTCAAAAGAAAAAACTCATATTAACTAGTATTTTTTCATTCACGTGATTTATCCTTATAAATTTTTCCTATAAAGCTTTTGCGCTCTTCTTCTCTTAAATTAGAAATAGTCTTATCGACCTTCATCATTTTGTAGCTTTTCATGACACACACTAACCAATACATATTAGTTAAAGAATTTACAAAGAACATGCATTTTCTGCTTTTTTGGATGTCATATCACTGTGCCAATTAGTATTTCTGTTAGTTGACAACTTCTCAAATTTTTTTATTCAATGCGAAACTTGTACCATTTAATACATAACCCATTGAATATATTTTATACATAAATCAAATCATTTTCAACCAAAAAGAGTTTTGGTAACTAGTGCAATTATTTGAATAAATGCACTAGTGTGTTTATTCTATTAAATGCACTGGAATATTAATTGTTCAACACTAATAGCGGAAATTAATTTACTAAAATAATTTTAAATTATGATCATGTGATTTGTAATAATAAAAGCACTGCCATCACAGTAACAATGAAAACATAAAAAATTAAATACAAGTCACTTAACAATGCTATTTGGCAGCGAGTCGATGTGTTATATTGCACCGAAAAATAATTGACTTTTTTTTAAAACAAACAAGGCCAATATGATTCAGTCTGATATGTAACGATAAAAGCACAATGAGCACTGATGTGTTATATTACACAGGGTGCACTACAATATAGACATTGTTTTCAAAAAATATATAGGGATGACTGGGTTTCGATCTAATTCAATAAGTGATCCCCCTACTTTACATGTCGAACACCCTATATATAGTAAGTACAAAACCCATTAAATCTAAAATGCCTAAAATGAAAAACCCTAATTATGAAGTTGTAGAGAGATTCAAATCCTAAGGTGGAATTTGTAGTCACATAAGCAATAAAAAGCAAGTGTTTAAGGTAAGCATTGATTTTTTTTTGCCTGAATTTTCATTAAATCTAAATAGGAACAAGCATTATAAAAAAATTACTAATAAAACCAAGAGTGAAATTTTTATTATGCGAACTTTTAATTTTCTAATTTTTATTATTTTATTTTTTATTTTTTTGTCTGAAATTTGAATAAATCAAAGAGAATTAAAAAAAAAATAAATAAATAATAACATTAAAATCAACACTAAAAAATTAAAAATTTTGTTTATGCAAGTTTTTGAGTGAATCACCATACCTTTCAAATTCTGATCTTTTTGCATTTCCAAAATATTATGCTGCTCCATAGTGCCCCCAGTATGTCTCACTTGCAAATGATCTCTCTTTTAATTAAAACTTAATAGAAATTGTAAAAAAAAATTGTTAGTAAAATCAACAATAAATTTATTTTTTTTACTATGCAGGGTTTAGAGTGAACCACCATACCTTTCAACTTCTGATCTTTTGTTATGAATAGTTATGTCGTTCCAAAGTATTATGCTACTGCAAAGTGCTTTCGATATGTCTCTCTTGCAAATATTTCCCTTCAAATTTTGGGAAAAATAATGAAATAGTGAATAAATTATTACTGTTTAAAAGGCATTAAGAAATCAAATTTTGAAAAATCAATTGCCGCTCATTTTTCAATTTGAAAAAAAAAAAACTCGTTCTTTGTTTTTTCACTTTTTCCAAACTTTGGTGCATTCGAAAGTAAACAACATCGACCTGTTTATAAGTAGAGTGCACCAATAAATTACCGATGCATTTACAAGTAAAGCGAACCCATAAATTACTAATGCACTAATTTTTCTAAATGCATCGACATGATTTTTGTTTTTTGAATCCCAGAAACGACGCAGTTAATATTTTAGCACAATGGTGCAACTTTTATTTAAATGTGTTGATGTAGTAGTTATTATAAGAGCACTGACATGTTAGAACTCCCTTTTATTTTCGAAATCCCAGAAACATGTGTAGATTGATGCAATTTTTATTTAAACGCATTGGTGTTTCCTTGTTTACAAGAGCATCGATATGATAAAACAATTTTTAATTTTTAATTTTGAAATCCTGGAAACTGATGCAATTATTATTTTAATGCCTTGCTGTGGTTGCTCTTTAAACACATCAATGACATTATTTTCGAAAAAAACCAATATGATAGAATTGTTCTTTTTATTTCTTGAAATCCCAGAAACAAGTGTGTTTTTATTTTGAAGGATCAACATGGTTTCCATTTAAACACATTGGTGCGTGTTTTTTTATAAGAGGATGCATATGATACAATTCGTTATTTATTTTTGAAATACCAGAAACTGGTGCAGCTATTATGTTAATGCATTGGTGCGTTCATTATGTAAATGCATCAATGCAATCAGTTTTGATAAGAGCATCGATAGGGTTTAAAAGTTATCTAAATTTTTATTTTCACATAAAATGCCATATTCATCTCAAATTATCCTTTAAGACACATCCACATGAGTTATAGTAGTTCATAGTATACATTTTCCAATTAAAGTCACCTTATTCTTGGAAAATGGTTTGAAAACTAAATTGAAATTTAGATTGTAGTTATATGGTTCTTGAAATTAATTTTAGGCATGTACAAAAAAAAAAAAAAAATTATGTTTTTGCTCAAATGTAGGGAGAAAATCTCATAATATCAAATGGAAAATTCTTTAAATTCCAGCTCATTCCATATTACTCAAATTCCTTCGTGGAGTTCTCCATTTCCATCTCTAGTGAGTTCATATTTTGTTTATATTTCTATTATCTAATTGATTTTTTTAATCCATGTAAATTTGAATAAAAATGTATCCAAATTTGTAGGACCCTAATTCATAATCAAATTCAAATGCATAAATTATTCTTCCATTTCAAAAATGTTAGAAGCTCTTATCAAGAGAAGCATATCGCAAGTAGTTGGTAGATGAAAATGGAAAACCACTTTATCCTGCCAATCGGAACATGGCATATTCCAACCGCAATCCTGGATCAACGATGGTAATAATTATTTGGTATAATGCAATTTCAACAAACCAATTGCATTATTCTTACTAATGTCATTGATGTACTAATGTCCAACGTTTTTCGAAATTAGGATTCTAGTGATGATGAGTGACCCACCTACCATCTTTCGATGCACCCCACCACAATGTCAAATTGAGGTAAGGTTTCATTAAGAGTAAGACTCAGAGAGGAAGCATAGAATAATGGTTGAATCAACCACCTATTCAATTCCCACTACTTGATTCGCCAATTAGGAATGAATAGAAAAATTGTAGCACTTCATCACAAGTTGGAAATGGAGGCAATCAAATAGAGGTTGGTATGGATGATTACTTACGGGATAGGACTTCGATGGAGGCTTGTATATAAACGTATTGAATTCAGTGCTCCTCTTACTCACCATCTTTCGATACCCTCCACATTGCATGGCTTTCCAATTTTCTCAAATGGTGGTTGTTATACGGGATTTATGATTGTAGAAAAAAGTATCTTCCCTAGGTCGGTGGCTAACCTAGAACAATAGAGAGACAAGGAACAACATGATTTTACTTAAATCAAATAGATGACAGAGTGAGGCCTACTTGAAATCATTCACACACTTCACTCCCTCTTTAGCTTGGAAGCTTCAATTCCAGCTCTGATTGCCAAAATTAGAACCTTCATAGTCATATAACACAAGCTAAGAAACTACGAGATATATGCAGTATCATCTAAATACTTCGTTCAATATATCAACATGGTATTGAAATATATAAAATAAGAACATCACATATAGGGAAACAATCAATTCTTTGTATTACTATAAATGGAAGGAAATTACAACCACAAGTAGCAGTTGATCTTGAAGAAGAGCTCTTCCAAGTTGTTGACTTGTCATTTCCTTGTCATAATATGCACCTCCAATCACCCTCAATGCATGAGATGATGACCACTTACTACAATAGTATAAGGGAAAAATCAATCTCCAAAATCCAACCGCCAACCACATGAAGACGGGAAATATATAGAGAAGGAAGGTAAGTTGGGAGTTCTTATCTAGTTACCAATCTAGGGTAAGAGATCCAACTTTGATGGAGGGATAAGATCAATTGATAAGAGGTGAAAACTCCAATGTAGGGAAGGATAGGATATGAATGTTTTATCTAAGGTAAGTAATTGAAACAACTTCTAGAAACTCCTAGAAGGGGAAGCTTCTGGTATCCCGATCATTCTCCCGATTTCTAGAACCAACGTAGGTGCAAACGAGAGCAACCTGTTGGTGACCAACGCATGCCAGAGTGGAGCAACCTACTGGTGAATGCACCCCAGTAGGCCTATAGGGTTTGTTGGTCCTAAAACTTGCTCAATTGAATTAGTTTAGGGTTAAAACACTGGGGAATGAAGGGAACATGGTTAGGGCTTTGTGCAATATGGTGACAAGGGGGAATAAGGTCTTGATTGATTGCATTAGGAGGCTTACTAAATGGATGTGACAAAATTTCCTATAACAAAATCCCCCCTAAAGCACAAATTCATAGATGATAACTGATGACTAAAGTGCTTTACCTTGTGACAAGTTGGGATCAAGGACAATTGGTGAGCTTCATTTGTTACATACATTTACAATATGAAAACTCCACCTTATTGGACCCCAACTGAGCTACACTGTGCAGACTCAACCCTCATTGGTGTTGCTCTGCTGCCTGGAATTGTGTAGTGATTGAGGTTGTCCTCCACGTCAGTTGCACTACCTAATCCCAGAAGTGAGCAGCTTGTCTTCCTTCCCAGAGCTACACAGAAACATCCTCAAAGCCCAACCTAAACAACACACTTTTCAAGATCATTTATCGAGCCTCCTTCTTGCTTGTTGGAACCCAACATTGCGTAGAGAGCTAACCCCGCACTACTCCTGGAAATTGTGTAGATGTGTCCTCCTAGTGACCTTCCTCAACCAGGACTCACTGCTCTCAAAAACTGCGCAAAATTGTCATATGCTCCTTCTGTTGTCTTGCCTTGTCTTCCTTCAGGGAACTGCATAGGTGCCCCTCAAGGTCCCACCTTGCAGTTGCTACTAGTGTTCTCAACTGCACAATCCTCCCTCCTAGTGGCCTCTACGCAATTTTCCCCAATAATGAAGACTATGCCCCATAGTTCCTCATCCAAGCCTGAGTTGCACTCTATGTAGACTCAGTGACTAGTCTCCTTCTCCATCACCTGGAACTACACAATGCACAGTTACTGGTCCCTCTTCCCAACTTGTCATCTATCTTGGGCCCATACCATGGAAAATAATGCAACATCATAGACTAGGAGGTTTTGGATTTGATGGCATCCCCTCATTAGTGAATTGCAGGAACATGTACTCTAATAGATCATGGAAAATACGACGAATGAGATGAAGAAGGAGCGCACATGCTAGAAGACTTACTTGCACCTAGACAGAAAAAAGAAGCCCATCAAACAACAAGCAAAAGGAACACATGCATGTAACCATATTGCAATACCAAGATTATTGAAGACCCTGCAACATCAACCCATGTGGAGGAGAAGAAAAAGCACACCCGAGAGTACATCCATCACTTAGCAGCACAACAATTTGACATTGCCACCACAGCCAGGCAGTCCATGTCAGCAGTGCCATGTCAAGTTTTGTCATGAGTTTTCAAGGCCACATCACCACTATGAGCCATATCTGTTGTAACCAAATGTAATGTAAAGTGAAATTCCAATGGATGCACACATGAAGTTAAAGAGTCATGTTAGTTGAAACGTCATACGAAGTTGAGCAGTCATGAGGGTAGTCCAAGATTCAGAACGTTCAAGCATCGCCCTTGGCTATATATACCCCTCACATTGTATGACCAAGGAATTTTCACCTTGGCTCCTCCCACATAGCATTGATAGTTTTCAATTTATTCTTTGAGGAGCAAGGAGTGGCTCAAATGTCCCATTAGTGGGACTAGTGATGTATGGTGTACAAATGTGTCTTGGAACTTTTTCTTAATTCAGAAGCCTATTAAGGCCAACATGTTTTCACACATGTTTGTAAGACTACTATTTAAAAATTTGTAATGCATGTTTGCTTAACCTGTGCTAAGATAGTTGAACTACTTTGGTTGTTTTAGTACTTACATTGTTGAGAATGTCCAGCATTGCTTATCACTGTTATCTTGTCCTTGTGGATTACTCAACAGGACATTATAAAAACATGTCTTGTTTACTGGTTATAACGACTATCACATCCATGTGGACTACTCTGTTGGATGGTGTGCGTGTTTTCCCTCGTACTTTGATTTTAATAATTGCCGCATCAACTATGGACTAATCCGATGGATGCTAGATATACCCTTTCTCGTTCACGTGTGTCTCTTCTTGGGTAGCATGATTAGGGTTAAAAGAAGACAATTATGGAAACCAACAGTGACCACCAAGACTCTTATGTCACCAGTTTTTCTACGTATTTAATTTGAACATCGAAAACATTGCACCATCAATCCTTATTTTTCATCCTTCTATAGGTGAGACTATGCCATCCTTATTTTTATTCTCCAAAATGTCACTAACATTACAAGAATTCCCTTAATGTATTAGTTCCTTATTCATTTTATATCACATGCTTATACTTTTGTGGAGCCTCACCTTCAGTGAAATTTTAATGGCCATGTTTTGTTTCAATCAAGTATATTAAGAGTAAAGATGAGTATTCTAACAAGAATTTTTTCCTTAGTTTGATCCTCATTATATCCTTTATTCAGGTTATTCAAGTTATAGAGTCATTTTTTATCCTTATCCCTGCCTAGGATTTTAAAATGTAACAAGATAAATTTATTCCATCCTTGATTATACCCATACTTATTTTCTTGTTACCAATTTTATTTATTAGTGTTTTTCTCTCTCTTTTTTTCAATACAATTTACATGCATGCCATATTACATTATTATTATAGGAACCACATATTCTGTCAAGCCATAATCTACTAAGAATCTAATAAAATTTCAATCATGAGAGTGTTCTAACATTCCAAGATCTACGCATAGCTAAAAATATTCGTAGAAGGTTTTCCAAATTCATAATCAACCTCCAATGTAAGAATGTGATCAAATTTTTTTTATATCATGTAACTTAGTCAAGAGGAATGATTCCCTTATTTCTTGATGACTTCTACTTCAATTCCCTAGGGGGGAATTCTAATATAACCTTGACAATCTATTCACTTATAACAATCTACTACATTATCCTCTATTAACATGGAAACCACCTTAATCTCACTCTAATGGAATACATTTTATAATTTAAAAATACCCAAAGGGAGATACTTTGACCTTCCTTAACTCATTTTCTAGATATATTACTCACCCTTAACCATGTAATTTCTCCTTGGATGTAGTTTGTAAGTATCCTACAAGCCTCATATTGTCAAATAGAAGACAATTGGGTATTAATATAAATATATGTGAATTCATTAATATTTAGAATTTTCATCTAGATAATTTCATTAAATGACAATATCACTGCATCTATCATGTGTTAACCTCTTCAAGGATTATGTTGACTAGAAAAACTAGAAATCTTCTTTGATTTATTTAATTAAATCAAACTTGTATTGTACTTCAAAGTTTTGATGCAATTATTTATAGCATCAAATATACATACATAAATTTAATGTGATCATCTACTCGACTATATCTATAGATATTCATGATCATTTATGAATGGAGTATACAAATTATGGAACACGCAGTGCATAAATGATAGGATAGCTTATGCCTATCATTATATATATGCCTTACCTCTTTTTCCCCTTTCCAGTCATTTACTCATATTATCAAGTGTGTAGTTGTATATAGTAGACTAGTGAAATGTTCATTTCTTAGTAAATCATACAAGGCTCTCTTCATTCCGTTCCCTACCCCAAACCCTTTTTGGACATGAATACTCCTTGAAAATTTATTTCCCAAATTAGGATATATATATATATATATATATATATATTATATATTATATATATTCTTGTTCTCCATAAATTGTTATATTCCCATCAATTCCCTACTCTTTACATGGCTAAAAGAAAAGATGAAATTCCTTTATAATATAATGGTTGACCATATTATAATAACTACAATGTTCCTCATATATCAATAGGATTGATTTTAGAAATGCATAGGATTTTAGACAGGTGTTGTAGGTAAGATAGATACCACCAATACCCATGGTTTATCTAAAACCTAGAGCTTAAAAAACTACTATTAGTTAATTTATAAAAATTAATCAAATTAATAATTGATTTTTATTTTATTTTTTTTCTCTTAACCAAGTTAAAATGTTTTAAGTGACATTAAATTACAAACTCCATTTTTACTCTTGATCTACCAAGCCCCGAGAGGGATCAAATATTTTTTCACTCTATGTTAGTTTGGATATCACGATATTTGATCCAGAGTAAAGGTGGATCTATGCTAGTTTAATTCCCCCCTTTAAATCGGTTGCATTCCATGTGAATACCATGGGTCAATACCATGTGCCATCTTTATTTTTATTAATATTAATATTAGGGTTGAAAATGTTTTTTTGCATGGTATTAAGAATAATTTGGCCCATGGTATTTGGTCCATAGGCTTCACCTAAATATAACACATTCTTTGGATGTTCGTAAATATAAAAAATGTTTTATTTATTTACCATACCTTTTGTTTATTTATATTTTTACTAATTTACCATACCTCTTTTATAAATATGGTATTTGGCCCATAGGATTCAATTAAATGAAACCTCTTTTTTGAGCCCTCTTAAATAGAAAGAGGGTTATGGACTAAATATAGAAAAAGGTTTTATTTATTTATCATACCTCCACTTTATTAATATTTTTATTTATTTACAGTGTTCATAAATATAAGGTGGCATATGGAGTAAATATAAAAAAAAATGTTTTATTTATTTACCACACCTCTCGTTAATTTATATTTTTATTAATTTACCGTACCTTTTTTATAAATATGGTATTTGGCACATAGGATTCACTTAAATAAAACCTTGGTTTTATTTATTTACCATACCTCTAGTTTATTTGTATTTTTATTTATTTACCATACCTTTGGAGTAAGTATAAAAAAAGCTTTTATTTATTTACCATACCTCCACTCTATTTATATTTTTATTTATAACTATCATAAATACATTTTCTTGAAAATGAGGGCCAATGGAAGATTGTAACTCATAATTTGGCTAAATTTACTTTTTTAACCCTCTCCCTTAAAATAAGGTGGGCTAACCTCCATACCTAATTTTTTTGTAAAATAAATTTGAGGCGATTTGTAACAATGTACTATGATATAAAATATTCGTCCAACAAAAATATAAAACCCCTTAATTTAGCCCAAGGTGAAAATTCGCCCCTAATATTATAAAATTCCTCACCTCTTCATTATAATATTTAATCATCCATATATTTAATCAGTAGTGCAACATTTCACAGCGACATTGGATAATGCAATAGAATACAGTAAAATGTATATTATTATATATCAATAAGAGGCTCTTTGTCATACAAAATGGAATGTTTATTGGTAATCCCTTGTCTTTCAATTGGGATGTTATGCCCATTACATTAAACAAAATGTCTAATTTTCATAGACAATCATTTCAAAAAATACAATAACTTGCATTGATATCCAAATAGATCACTATTCTTCACAAGAACTTCTATTAATGCTTAAGCTACTTCCATCGAAGAAGTTTGGATGAATGGTTTATTGATTGCAGTGATTGTATTCGTCTTCATGATCTTATTCCATTCGCAAACATAAAAATAAAGTGTAATGAGCGTATCTACATTGGTGAGAATAATGAAAATTGAAATAAATAATATACATCAACGTAAATCGAATAGAAATATACCATAACAAGAAGTGACTCATGAAATGTACACATGGTTTCAAAACCAAGTCTCATGCCTTGTTGCAACAACTCTTCTATTGGCATAGTTCCATACTTTCTTTCCTCAAAGTTTTATACCCCATTATAAATCATAGATTTAATATAAAGTATTTTTTTTCTCTATTAATTATAAACTCAGAGAAGCAAATCAACATGCATACTTACAAATTCCATAATTGATTTTTGATATGCCATAAATATACTCGACGCCCATATTTAACCCAATGTATTATGTTAATCAATTATTCTGATGGATATTCTTTCTATGTTAGCACATATTTGAAGACATTAAATGATGGTTATCGCAAAAAGAATTAATATATACTAAAATAAAACCTTGAGTTGCTATAAGAAAATATTAACAATTACTCACAAACTTTGATATCAACCCTTTTCTTCCTTGTCATCCTATTTTATAGGTTAAATGAGTTCCATTTTGTTTTATTTTCTGCAAGAAACTCCTTCAAATTTAATATTTAATGCTAAATTATTTGTTTATATGTATAATGTCAATGATTACATACATTTGAAGCACATTTTTCTTGAGATAGCTCCTCCTATGATGCAACTATGCCCATTTCTTTTACCATCTTGTTGTACATTTTTTTGAACCTTCCTATTTGCATGTTTCACATATCAACTCATTAATCCTTTGTGATATTCATAATCTTCCTCGAAAAAAAGTAATAAACTATTTTTAGATTGATATATGAAAGTTGAATATAAATGAATGGTTTGTAGTAATATATACATATTGTAACACACCTTCGTAACCTCGCATAAAAACACGTAGAAATAGAATTTTTTTACATAAGTTACCCACATGTAACTTTCATAATTGCTATAATGCAACCATTTGCAACCATTGTTGTAGCATGTTAGCAAGTTCTTGATGTGACCATGCATCATTGCCATGATTCTTTTAACTAGATTAGTTAATCACATACTTGATAATTTAACTGCCATGTCATGCAAAAAATCATTGTCGTTAGAATGGAACAATGGGAAAACACATCATTGAACACCAATATACCCTAGAAACCTTGTAGGATGAAAACCAACAAACATTTAATTTTTATTAAATCCTTGTGAGGGTGTTCACCCCTCACTCAATTGCTTGTAAGGGATCTCATCCCTTGACCATTGTCATATAATATTACAAAGAACAATGATCTTAAGTACAACATAAACAACTAGAAGCTATTACAATAATCATGATATCATTTAACCATAAATCTTCAATCTCTATGTATTTGTCGTCTGGTTGTTCCCATGAGTGGATTATCTCATAGCTAACATTCCTCAATATGCATGGATCATTAATTATTTACCTGCCACAATGTTAAACATGAGCAATCCTTTGCATGAGTCACCATACTTCTCTGGCATTGTTGTTGTTAGCCAACTTTGATATTATCATTAAATAACATATTAATCAACTAGTTAATCAATCTTGAATAGTAATCCTTCAACATCTATTCATGTGCATACATATAACATAAACAAAATGTCATGACATGCCTTATTGAAAAACATTGCACACACATTACTTAAAAGCACTTAACTACCAAGCATGTCTGTTTGTTTTTACATGTGCGTGATTATGACACATGTTTATCTATATGTGTAAGGTGAAATATTACAAAAGGAAAACTTACTTGTCCCTATTGCAAACATATCACAAGAAGGAATACATAATAATACTAAAGAACCTCAATGATTATTACTATCTCTTCACAATAAGAGGAGGAAAATTATTCCAAGATAAATATAAATATTACATTAACTGTTATTCCCTTCACACAAACACAGAAAAGAAAACCACTACAACTATCCACATTCCTTGCATGCAATTACACCAACACTATCCAAAAAGATCTAACCCATCAACTATTATAATGTAACCACATATTATCATTGAAGAAAATAGTTATTCTTCTTGCACATGCAAATACACTTTCTCCTATTATAAAACATTCCTTTCAATAAGTTAAACATTATATGCCTGCAAATACATATTCACTTTCCCTTTTAAAGAAGTCAAACATAATAGTTATTCTTCTCGCTAATGCAAATATATAAACTTTATTCAAAATAACCTAGTCCCTCAGCTATTAGTTTTGGTACATACTTAAAATAAATCTAACACAACGGTTATTGTTCCTATGCAAGCAAATGCATATATTTGTCCAAAACAATCTTTCTAAAAGAAAGTTTTACACAATATTATATGCAAATGCATAGTCTTTCCACAGGAACACTAACATAATAGTTATAGAGGAAAGTTAACATAATATTATTTGGCAAATGCATAATATTTCCAGAGGAAATATAACATAATCTTTCCAAGAAATCTATCTTAATCAACTATTATTTTTGGGTATGCAAAACATGTTTCTCTCTCGAGAATCCTTCCATCATTAGGTGTTCTTTTTATGTAAAAAAATACTTACTTCCATTTCCAAAAGGAAATTAACCCACAACTATTATTTCTCTGCACAAAGTTTCTTATTCTTTTTCACAACAATCATAATTTTTTGTGCACAAAAAGATTTACCACAGTCAACTAATGTTTTTTACATGTAAATACAAATTTCTTTTTCCAAATATTTGGAAAGTAGTTATTCTTTTGTTGTGCAAAGTTAACATGTAACCCTTTTCAAGGAAAACTACTTAGATAATTTAATCATCTTCCAAACAAAATCCATGTAAACTTTCCAACAAATTCATAACTAATATTTTCAATAAAATTGATATATTTAACCTATGCTCATGCACACAAGAACCATGGAAGTTTTCCATGAATTTTAACACAAATAAAACATGCAAACACATGTTTTCCTTTCAAAAATTCTAACACAACCATTATTCTTTACCTTGCATTCAATTATATTTTTTTTTCCAAGGAATCTAAACATGCTAATTATTCTTTTCTAAAAGATAGCTAACTCACTAGCTAATATTCACGCATGTAAATACATATTTTTTCCCAAATAAAGCTAATAACAATAGCTAATATCCATGCATGTGAACCCATGTTCTTTCTTAAGAATCTAACACGAATCCTTTGACATATTATGAAATTTGAACATAGGGTATTTAAGAGTGTAAGAGATAACGTAACATGATAGTGAAGGTAAGAAGACATATGATGAGAGTGAACTGAGGCCATGGTAGTCGAGAATGTTAGCCACATGACCAGCTTACCAAACCTTACTAAGATCTTTTCCACAGTTTTTAATGATAAATTTCTACCTCAACAGGCATGCTATGCATCCAAGATCAATGTCTTTGATCATACTCAATGATTACTCCTTCAATCTCAGAATCTAACGAATTTGGAAAAGTTATCTCCTATGGGCTATAATCTATTCTTGCCCCAATCCAATTGTTTCTTGACAAGTTTTGGTTTAGAGGATCTCTATGTAAGACATGATTCATTTGCTAAAGATACCACTGAGTTTAAGGAATCTGAATATGCTTTGCTTTAACTATATTATAGTGGTCAATGATATGGAAGAATCTGCTATATAACACAGACCATGTAGATTGGGTTCATGAATGCAAAAATTATTGAAAAACTTCAAGAGCACAGATTCCTTAGATTTTTACTGTGCCTTTCCAGAGAGAATTTTTTTTTGAGGAAGAGTCCTCATTGCAAGTGGATAGAACCAAGATGAAAAAACAATTCCAAGATGGTTACCAAAAATCTATTTAAACTTCTAACTATTTCTTGATTCCAACCACAACCCAAAAATGGAGTAACCACACAGCAATCTAGTTAAATAATATTTCCATGAACACCAAATGGATATTACCATATATATATGGTGACTAAGAAGGGTGATTATTAATTATCTTATTCTTAAAACTCATTAAATTTTTAATATCTTCACTTGGTAAATATATTAAGATCTTACGTGAGCTTGTACAGTAGGAATTTTACACATATAATTCTAGAAAATCATTTTAATTAGGAATATTACCCTTTTTAATGATTCTTTTTTGTCCTTGCATGTTTCTGCTATTGCACGTATGACAAGTCTCATGACCATTGCTCTGGAAATTCTTCTTGTAGTTTAGATATAACTTGGTTCTTCGAATCACTAGATTGGTTTTTGTATTGCAAGTGGAAAGTACATTTATACGTTCATTCCACTATATCCCTCAGTTTTGTAAAAAAATTTCCTCCTTTCATTAACCTCTAACACCACTTTAGATGAGCTAAGGACCAATTCATCATTATTTACATGTTCTATATTTTTTCATTTCTTTTAACAACATTTATCTTTTCCTTCATTGTTTCTCCCTATAGAACAGTAAACATATATGAATTAATAGATTGTTTGAAACATATTATCTAATATTCTTAAATATATTATTAATAAAAATTCAAAAAAAAACTCATATTTGATGTTGCACCTTGTCCAGCTCATGACAGATTCAGATTGTGTGTTTCATCATGAAAAGCATTTGGAAAGAATGTGCTCGCAATGGAAATGTGGAATGAGCAGCATGTCTATGCAATTCTCTAATAACATCAAGGTTAATGAGTAGGCTAAGTCTGACCATGATGAAGAAGAAGTTGTTGCATCTGATGAAGCCCCAATTACTGGGCACGTAGTAAACATGTATCAGTGCACTCACACAACCCACAATACTACCACTAAGAAGGAGCCTCCGAGTGATAGTCTAGCCTCGAAGCAGAACAACCGATATAACTTGAGAAGCCAAGGGGGGCCCACCGCGATTGAGATACTGAGTGATAAAATAAGACCAAACATACTAAGGAAAGTAGGTCTGTTGGTTAGCTCAACACAGAAAACTCAAAGCAAGACTGGGAAGAGAACTATAACAAAGAGTGTTTCCATAAGTAGCAAAGACAAAAGAAGCCCACTGGAAACCATGAACTCAGTTCCACCCCTCTACACCTCGGTGAGTTTCCCCGCTTTAGATTATAACATTGTAGAAGATATGAAGAAGACTCGTGCAAACATATCTTTGTATGATTTAACCAAAATCACGAGTGAGTGGACATTCTTCTACAAGCACTTGGGTAGACCTCTACAGGTAATGCTACCACTTCCATCAAGGAATCGAGTAGGTCTACTGACACGGTTGTATCTATGCTCAACGCACTCTGCATGGAGGAATAAAACTCACTCTGCCCATCATTGTTATTGTCATTTGAAATTTTCAACCTCAATGTTCATAACTACTTGGTTTATTCGGGTGCATCGGTTAATGTCATGCCACTCTCCATCAATAAGAAGACAAGTGTGTATATCATCCAACTAGACAGAACATGCGTACCAACAATTGGTGAACTCAAGGATGTGATCATTCAGTTATCATCTGATAGATGAGTTCATCAATGCATCAATATTGTAGTTGTGGACATCTTGGAAGCATATGAGGTATTGCTCAGAAAAGACTGGTCAAGCAAGCTGCAAGGATACTTTACCAATCACTGGTCACAATTATGGCTTTCGTATAAAGCCAGAAACAACTAGATCCAAGTATTGTCAGAGAGGTACATGAAATACAATGTGACTCCCTTGGATGGAGAAAATGAATCGTTGGCTTTTGCAAAACTTATGTTCGACAATTGCTTTCTAGAGACACAATTGGGGCACTATCTTGCAGAGCCATCCCCTACCCCACTAGACACACAATTGGGTCTCCTTCGATGCCCAACTGACAAGAATGAAATGTGTATAGTAGTTTATAATAGTAGTAGCAATAGTGATAGTAGTACTAGTGCTGCAAACGATCCTTGTACGAATGACATGTGGACCATGTACTTTGACGGATCTAAGATGTAGGACGGCTTTGGAGCCGATTGTGTTTTAATAGACCCACTGCAGAGAAAACGCCTAATCTCTAGCTGCTCGGAGTTCGAGTGCATCAAAACACCGCTGAGTATGACGCACTTATCTTGGACTTACAGAAATTCATCAGCCTCAACATGGATGTTCTAAAAGAGGTAGGTGACTCAAAGCTCATGGTGCATGAGGTACATAACAATATACATTGTGTGTCACCCCATCTTAAGAGTTATCAACAAAAGGTATGGTGACTTATCTCTCAATTCCAAGATTTTAATATTATTTTAGTATGAAGAATGCATAATGCAACTACAGATGCCTTGGCAAATGAAACTGCTAGGATGTCATCGTTAAGGGATAGAATTTTTGTTGAGATTTTGTATAAACCATCTACCCCAGACAACATCACTAATTAACGTGTTTTTCATGTTGATCAATAGATACTGCATTTCATGGCTAATGCTAATGTCTTCAAAGATGCAGCGATAGACGAGGATGAGCACGAGTAGTCTCTGCAAGATGTAACTGATGCAAAAAAAGGAAACCTCATCCTCAAGGCTGTGCTATCACTTGAGAAGTTGTATGAGTTGCACAACCACTTTCAACAACTTGTGAATGCCAAAACCCAAATCTCTACATTGTTGCACGAATAGATTAATCCGGGAACATACCAGGATTTGAAGTTTGTTAATCTCGATACGTGTTGTACATCACAAGAGTGGCAGGCTTTGATCTGCCTTTTCAAATGGTACTGCGATGTGTTCGCATGGACGTACGATGATCTGAAGACATATGACACAAATAATCTAGAACGTCATTCCAGTCAAGGAAAGGGCCAAGCCTTTTTAGCAAAAGCTAAGGAAATTTCATCCTTCACTTGAGCCGCTCATACAGAAAGAATTGACAAAGTTGTTGGATGCTCAGATCATCTACAAAGTTCAACATTCCACATGGGTTTCCAATTTAGTCCCTATTAGAAAGAAGTCTGGGGAGATCTGCCTGTGCGTAGATTTCCATAATCTCAACTGTGCCTTGGACAAGGATAACTACCCAATTCCATCCAAGGACCATATACTGTAGAAAATATCAGGAGCAAAGATGTTTTCTTTACTTGACGAATTTTCAGGATTCAACCAAGTTTTCGTAGCAGAGCCTGACAGCCTTAAAACAACCTTCTATACCAAGTGGGGTATGTTCTCTTTCTAAAGAATTCTATTTTGGATGGTGAGAATAGGTGCAACATTTCAGTGCGCAATGGACATCGCCTTCTATGGGCTTATCGGATAGAGCATAATGGTCTACCTCGATGATGTGACAATATTCTCAAGACAGCGTTTAGACCACCTGCGCCATCTTAAGAAAAATTTTGAGTGATGTCGAAAATACGGGATATCCTTGAATCCCAAGAAAAGTGTCTTCACAGTGTCTGAGGGTAACCTGCTTGGACACATCATTGCTAAAAGTGAGATCAAGATAGATCCAGACAAATTTTAGACCATCACCCGAATTCCTGACCCTATGAACAAGAAAACCATGCAGTCTTTCTTGGGGAAGATCAACTTCCTTAGAAAGTCCATCTTTGATTATGCGCAGACCATCAAACCCATCCAAGATATGATCAAGAAGGATGCAGTTTCCAATTAGGGAAAGAAGGAAAAGGATGCATTCACCTATATCAAGCAAGTCATAGTAGAGGCACCCGCGTTGTACAACCCAAACTTCTACAAATATTTCTTGCTCTATACTTTTGCTTCTGACACTTCACTTGTTACGATGCTCACTCAAAAGGACGATTTGAACCAAGAATGACCCATCTCCTTCAAGAGTGCAAGCCTGCAGGGACTCGAACTCAACTATCCCACTGTGCATGAATAAGCATATGCATTGTATAAGGTGGTGAAGTGTTTCAGACCCTACATACTGAAAAACCATTGCATTACCTTATTTCCGCACCCAACAGTCAAATCACTACATTTCAACAAGAGTTGGGTGAAAGGAGGTTGAACTAGATAACAAGACTACAAGAGTATGATCTTGACATCAAGCGAGTTCACACCATCAAGGATCACGGTCTTCGTAGACTAGCAGCAGAAGCAGTGCATGCGAAAGAGCAAGAAGAAGAGCTCACAAGTTGGGAGCAAGAGCTAAGGAAAATCTCTAAGAGAATGGCCACTGGGTCATCGTACCAAATGGGACTCCTACAGTAAATGGTGTGAGGTCTATTTGGGACTTCATACCGGGGAGATCCCTTTGGTGTTGGAGGGTCCAACACCATCAACACAACCATAAGTAGCAGTTGATCTTGTAGAAGAGCTCCTCCAAGTTGTTGACTTGTCCTTTCCTTGTCACAATATGAACCTCCAATCACCCTAAATGCATGAGATGACGACTGCTCACTACAGCAGCATAAAGGCATAATCACTCTCCAAAAGCCAACCCCCAACCACATAGAAGGCTGGGAATATATAGAGAATGAAGGTAAGTTGGAAGTTCTTATCCAATTACAAATCTGGTGTAAGAGATCCACCTTTGATGGAGGGAAAGGGTCAAAGGACAAGTGGTAAAAAATCCAATGCAAGGAAGGATATGATCTGAATGTTTTATCCAAGGTAAGTAGTTAAAAAAACTTCTGGAAACTCCTAGAAGGGAAAGCTTATGTCTGATCATTCTCCTGAATTTCTAGAACCAATAGTTGAAAGGAGAGAAACCTACTGGTGACCAATGCAGGCCACAGTGGAGCAACCTACTAGTGAACACACCCTTGTGGGCCTATAGGGGGCATTGCTCCTCAAACTAGCTCAAATGAAGCAATTTAGGGATGAAACTGTGGGGGGTGAAGGGAACATGCTTAGGGCTTTGTGCAATATGGTGACAAGGGGGAATAGGATATTGATTGATCCCATTAGGAGGCTCATTGATTGGATGTGACAAAATGGCCTATAACAGTGGTGATTTTTTCTCAATTATGTGTCAACAATATCTCCCCTATGAAAAAATGTCTAGGAAATGTTTACGTTTCTATCCAATTTACTTTTTTAGCATATTAGGATTTCAAATTAACTTAAAAATCCACTTTTTTGTTATTTTTTCCTATGAGGTGCGCTCGATATGTTCGACTTGCACCGATAGCAATTGTAATTTATCCTTCTCCATACACCAATAAACACAAAAATGAATTTTTTTTATTGAATAGAAAGATGAAGGATGAAAATGAAAATGCTGAAAGATGAAAACGAAAGGTGAAAATAGCAACATGAATAATCAAAGAAAAATGTGCCAGCTTGGTGTAGTAATACCACAATAGTTTGACTAGTAATGAAATTTTTATTTAGTTGTTTTTTTTCCTCCAATGTGATCCATTTACACCATATTGATAACCATCTTGCAATCGATGTAAATTATGTCCTTTCATTTGCAAAGGTAGAACCATGAATAAAAAATGTGAGGCACTTTTAATTACAATCTTAATTACTTCTTCGTTTTATTAAAAATAATAGGTTTTTTTCTATAAAAATATCTATCACATTTCTTTGTTCAAGATGACCCTTGGCATAAACTTTTCAACTTATTCATGAGGCGTTATTCCCTTTTCTCTAGTTATTAGGTTCAAATCATGCACTTTCCACTTATGCGCAATTTTGGAAAATACATATTACCCAAGAGGGATCTCAGCATGGAATGAGGTGATATTGGGTTTTCTTTTATACAGTTAACATATTAATGTTGTTATTCAGCTCATACATCTCTCGATATCCTAAGCTAGGGTCATATACACATATGATAATTAGCGTACAATTGTTAATATGCAAAGTCCTATTTGTGTATTTTGAGTTATCTGGAAATGGTGGATGAGTTGTCTCGCTTATGGGCATGATTTCCCAAGAGATGGGATGGCCCAGTTGATCTCATCCATTCATACATGGATGCATTCATTTGACGGTAACTATATTCACTGGTTAGGGTTTTTCCAATCGGGTGAAGGGAATAGGGTTCCATTTATAGTTTGCATTGGTCTGTTGCTAGAGAGACTTTGATCTATCGACATTTCGAACCCTACTTCACTTACCCACCACCACAGGGGTCTTACCGCTTCAAGACACATCATCCATGTCACGGCTTGGCATGACAGACGTCGATTGGACAACCTAACGACATGGCCACCTTATATAGTCTATGTATAGGTAAAGGTGTTTCTCAAGTTAGGGTTTCTTTTTCTTATGAAGTCCTTACTTCTTCTTGAAAATGACATTAGCAATCTTTTATCTTCTTGTTCACTTGTACAAGAGCGGCCAGATTTGAAAATACAGGGTATACTATCCCCATTCAGGTTTTCAAGTTATTCTGGTTGGAAATTTCTAGACATGAAGCCTACACGTACTAATCTCTCATTTTATCTAAAAACATCGTTGTACAAGCTCGCCATTGTTTTGGATTTGACGAAAAGGAAAACCCTCGACTATTTTTTTTCCAGGGTTAAATTAATTTTGTTTGTCACCACTTATGGTAGTCTCTGTAGGGGGAATTTTTTTCAAAACCCTTAGTGTCGAAATCCCAAGTTCTCGGCCTCTAAGAGTACAAGTGTTTTTTATGGAAATCAGACATGTCTACAACCTCCTCTGTTCAAGCTTTGCTTGATAATAGAAACCTTTCACTTAAATATATTATATATTATATGTTATTATTTTTTTATACATAGGTACAGGCCCTAAGAGGTTTTCGTGGAGGTTTTTTTTTGTGTTTATAAAATAGTAAAATTATAGATATTGTATTTGGTTTTACGTTTCTTATAAAGTATACACAGTTTTTCTATTGTGTTTCTATAAAAGACAATAAAGTTTGCATGTTCTACCAAGCTTTATCTTGTGGACTATGTGCATTCATGTTTTTTAGGTTGCGCAAAAGTTATTGGTTATTTATTCATACACTATGGTTTACAATACTATTATCTTGATGGATAGAGTATATTTTATTCAGAGTTCCTGTACTTATCATTTTGCTACTAGTTAATTTCTTTTCCTTCTAGGACTTCGATGAAGATGTTAAATTAATTTGTTTTTCCCATTCTTTTTTTTTATAGAAAAAATAGCCTAATCACCCTAGGATTGCACTGAGTTGCCATGCTTATGCCATGGTTGACTCAATGCTAACCCTAAGTGGAAAAAGGGGTTTCTCTTCTGGTTACCATCCTGCTAGCTTAATAACTAACCTATAAAATGCCAATAAAAAATATAAATGTACTTTGTAACCACAGTGTCACCGTCACAGGGTTAAAAATTGGTACATAAATCTTTTATGAAGGAATTAATTTTCAATTTTCTTCAATATGTCACTCCTAACTTTTATTCCTTCAGTCTCATTCTGGTGCCTGACTACGTAAAATACGTACCTGCACTACAAAAACATTATATATCCTACATACCTAATTTATTAAGGAAAATATGCATAGAACCAATGTAAGATTAATATTTCTAAGGTCTACTTTTCTTTATCTCTTTAGAAATACTTTTTCATAGCACCACATCCCTTCTATCCAAAATTGTATAAGTTCAACCTTGAACTATCCTCCTAGTTTGACTTGTATCACTCTATTTAATCACAAAGTTAGGATTTGGTACATATTTTTTTAATAATGAAACATGAAACAAATTATGTGCCTTAATATGAGTAGGAAACGCTATAGTGATATGCTACTAGGACAATCCAAGCTAAGATTTCAATTGGTCTGCAATATCATGGAGCTAGATTCACACAACTTCCCAATTTTAAGGAACTTCTCCTTTGTTGTACTTTTAATTACACTTGTTCCCCCACCTCGAATTCCCGGTATGTAAAAATGACTTTAAGGATGTCATGTAGCCTAAAAGGTTTCCTCATAAATACATCTGCCACTTGAACAAATTTGAATTTGGATTGTATTGGTACAAATTGTGCACATTTTGTTAACTTATCCACTACTATCATAATAGTTTCATATTGTTTCCACGTTCAAGCCAATCCGGTAATAAAATAAAAGTTTATTACTTCCCACTTCCATTCAGTGATAGGAAAGTGGTTCAATGATCCTACAGGGTGTTGATGGTCCACCTTAACCAGTTGAGACTCTTGGCACCTGACCAAGTATTCGAACACCTCTTTTTTCATTCTTAGCCAAAAGAATTCCTTTCACAAAGAGGTGATCATTATTTGGTAACGAGGGTGGCCTGCATATGGTTTACGATGGTATTCATCCAAGACAACTTGTTTGAACTCCTGTTGATTGGGTATGTACAATTTTCCCTTATAACTTAGCAACCCCTTGTCATTAACAAAATATTCAAACAAATTTTCTTGATCTATTCCTTTCTTCAGTTTTTCATACATCAATTTATACATTGGGTCAGTATCATTGTTTTTTTCAATTAGACCCCACAAATTTGTTTCACTCTGAATTACAATAATTTTGTTTATTTATTATTAAGCTTTGACTCAAGACATTCACCACTCTATTTTCCTTACCTTTAATATACTTAATTTCAAAGTCGTACTCGCTCAGAAATCCATCCACATGGATTGTACATCATACAAGCCTAATATTTAATATTAATATTAGATTTTTATAAGAGAGAAGTGGAAATATATTTTATAGATTAAAAGAATATATACAAAAAAAAAGAGAAATTATATAGAAAGAGAGTAAAAAAAAAGGGAGGGAGAATATATCATATAAAAATAAGAAATAAATAAATTGTTGAGAAACAAAAAAAACAAAACCAAAAAGAAAAGAAAAGGTGAAGAAAAAGAAAAAATATGGAATCCATGAGTAAGGAACAAAGACAATCAATAACAAGAGATATATAACAATTAATTACAATATTTGAGCGACAGATTGAGAAGAGAAAGAGAATGGATTCCTTCTTCGATTCTCTACATCCATCATCACTTCCATAGAATGATATTATCCAGTGTACTGAGAAAGTGCAGCTATAAGACCAAGAGAAGGACAAAATAGCCAAAATTCAACAAAGCAAGGAAGTGTTAGAATGCGAACATAAAAAATCTTTTGGATATACATTCCAAACAAATAATGGAAAAGGATGAAGAAATTTTTCGTCTCAAGGACCATGTCGAAAAATTACTAGCACAAGTGAAGAAGACTAAAGTCTCAAAGAAAGAACTCAAGCAGCAATTATCAGAACAAGAAGAGGAAAATTTACATTTCAAGAACCTTAATAAAAATTTATTAGAACAAATCATAGATCTAAAATATGAAAAACTTAAAATTCAAAACACTAAAAATAAGGTTGATGAATCAAAAACCAAAGAGCTTTTACGTCTGAGAAATCATAATCAAAGTCTGCTCAATCAAACTAAGAAACTTAAGGAGGATAAGAAAGCATTAAAAGATAAGATGGAACAAGTCACTCAAGAAGAAGTATCGAAATCTCTAGTCACAACAGTTCAAGTTGAAAATAAGGGAACGAATACCAATCCAGTGAATATGACAGCTCAAGAAGACAACTCAGTTGAAGAAACAACACATTTAGATGTTGTAGTTCAGACAATGGACATCCCAAGTGAATGTTCCATAACCAATTCAACAACATCTTCGTCGGAAGAAAATCTAAAAACTTTATATCGACATCCAAATCATGAGAATAGACAAATTAACCAAGTTGTGTATCAGGACCATTCAAATCATAGACAACAAATTAATGTTTCAGAGAATAATGACGTAACATCAATTCCGTCTTATGTTGACAAGTCGTTACAAAATTTTAGCGATCAGAATGTTATATAGAAGATTAATCTGGGATGGTCTGATCCCTTCTCAGTGCGACAATTTTGTTTGTGACTAAGAAGATCATATCAACTTGTATCGTCGAAGATGACTATTGCGAGACAGAAAGACTTTCGAAGCGGAAAAAGAGATCAAGCCTTTTTCATCGACAAGATTTGAGGACAAAGCTTTTTGAGGAAGGAGGCAATGTAACGAATAAAATATATAAATAATATAAATATAATGTAAAAGACAATAATCATAAATAATAGTTAGTTAAGCTAGTAGTTAGGTGGAAGAGGCATGTCTAATAAGAAATGACTCTTCATGAAGAGACACTTTCTTGGTATATAAGCAAGCCTCTCGTTCTCATTTGTAAATGATTCTTATTCTTATTCATATACTTAATATAATATTTATATTCTCAATGGATAACTTCATATTCCAAGTCTTCTAGAGTAATTAATCTATAGAAGGAACTTTGTTCGCTTCAACCAATCAGTACATCATACGAGCCTAAAGGTAATGCATTTAAACTAACTGAGTTTGAATTACCATTCATATTCACCCAACAATCCTTGATTACACTTGTAACTCTCATCTTTGCTTTGTTTGCTAATTGAACCAACCTAGGGTCTTAAATTTTGTAGATACTAACTTACAAGTTTCTACAATTTTCAAGTTAATATAACTTAAACTAGCACTCATACCTATAAACATTATAACAAGTTGCTCTTGGATTTTACATTCGACCTCTATCAATGTGGATTGGTGCTCCAATTGATGATTTTCCAACGTAGCACTGAATGGGGGAATATTCATGGCTACATCGTTCACAGTAGAGGCTTCTTGTATGTTATGAAGATTTTTCACAAACCTTGGGTTGTAGGGACAATTTATTAGTAAGTGGGTTTCCCCACATCCCCAACACTTCAGAGGCTCTTTGTCTTTCCCATTTGTTTCTTTATTGTTCTTTGTTTGCTTTAATCATGTTTGTGTCTGGGTTCGGGTTTTCTGCATCTGCCCATTGTTCCTGTGAAAATTTTGATTAGACCCTCCTTTGTTGTTCTGCATGGTCAGGCCATTCCTTATCCCTTTATTGTTTTCTTGGCCAAGGTCCTTCCTTTTATTACTATATTATTTTGGATTCTCATTCCTCTACCTTGCTTGCTGGTAGAAGATCATTTCTCTATGAACAACTTTTTCCATAGTCTTGGGGTTATCATATTCTATTCGTTATCTAAAGGAGGGTGTAAGATAACCTATGAACCACTGGACTTTCACTTTCTCTTCTTCAATATAAGGCACATATTGTAGAAAGTGTGTGAATTTTATTATTAATTCATCCATAATCATTTGCCACAACTTTAGATCGTAAAATTACTTTGCATGATCATCAAAGTAGAATTTTGGCAAGTACTTCTCTTTAAACAATCACTAGAATTCCTCTCATCAGACTTCTTTTCCCTGTAAATTATGCATTGTGCAGACTTCCTCCCACCATAAAAATGCTTTGCCTTGTATTTGATAAGTAGCCAATTTAGCTTTAAGTTCCAGTCTATAATCAAATACTTGGAAATAATTATTTATATTTAACACCCAGACCTCTGCTTCCTCCTCATAATCACCATTATATGCCAAGGGCTAAATCCTCTTAAATTCACCATGTAGCTCCACCTTTGGTTTCTTTTCCCCTTGGCTTATAGATTCAAATGGGATATGCTCTCCATCTTCATATAACCTTTTCCTACTACAAATCTCCTCTCCTACATTCCTTCTTTTATCAGATTCCTCTCTATTCCCTACAACTCATGTTCCCTCTATTGTATTTTAGTGAAGTCTATTTGATAGGTTCCTAATCACTTATTCATGATTTGTATTGGGCTTTCACAATCTCTCCTTATATGTTCAGAGATTAACCACCTAATTACATAACTCCCTTATCATGTCTATCATCTCCCTAGTAGGGATCTGCACCTGTTGTCCCAAATGTACATGTATTTCCTTTTCTCCAGTAGGATTTCCCATCAAGTGTTCTACCATGTGTTGCGGGATATAATCCCCTAAGGTTCTTGGGTGGAACCTTAGCAGACTGAAAGTTATCTAAGTTAAGAAACACACACACACAACCGTTTATGCTATGAAAAACTACTTTTAGGGTGAGAGGGGCATACCTG
>APFE031750288.1:0-14478 GCA_000404065.3 Pinus taeda
TGATTTTGCTTATTATTAAAAATATTTTAATAAATTTTAGGGATAGCATATTATAAGGAAGACTTAGAAAGGTCAAAATCATCGATAAGACGATAGGTAGTAGCTAGGAGAAGGTGGAATCATGGGTTAGAGTGGGAATCCTTTATCACTAATTTTCCAACCTTCATTGCGGTTATGGTTATTAGGGTGTTTTCCTATTTTGGTAGCTTCTCTAAATTTTCTATGGTGATAATGATCAATCTTGGCCACCACACAGGAGTTCTCAATATAAATATGATGATTGGTTCTACTGGAGTACTCTGCCAAAGTTAGAGTGGGAATCCAATTATCATTAATTTTCCAACCTTCATCGCGGTGAAGGTTGTTTGGGTGTTTTCCTATTTCGATAGCTTCTCTAAATTTTCTATGGTGATAATGATCAATCTTGGCCACCACATAGGAGTTCTCAATACAAATATGATGATTGGTTCTACTGGAGTGCTCGACCAAAGCTGAGGTCTTGGACCGATTATATTCAATGTTAGCGACATGCTCTTGAATCCTAGTTAAGATTGATCGACCTGTCTCACCAATGTAGGAGTTTCCACAAGAACAAGGAACCAAATAAACCCATTTATGGCATTTAGGATCAATCAGATCGTTTACCGACATTAGGCAGCTACTAATGGTGTTAATAGGCTTATAGGTGGTTTTTATATTGTTTTTCTTTAGAATATGCGCAATTTAATCAGTGTTGCCCAATATGTAGGGGCGGTGGACCTTACCTGCATAATCATCCCTTGGTTGTTTTTTTTTAGGATTCTCCGCATTCTTGAAAGCTTTGATCCCTTGGTGTCATCTATATCCATTCTTTTCAAAAATACTCATGAGATTGTCCTTCTCTTGTTCAAAATGATCATCATCTGAAATGCGAGCAACCCTGGTTGCTAGCGTGTTGAGAACCCCAAGTTTTTGAGCAGGATGATGGTGGGAGCTAGTATGAAGGTAATGTTTTGTGTGGGTCTTCTTACGATAAACCTGGTGAGATATGGAGCCATCTTGGTTTCTCTTGATAAAGATTTCAAGAAAGGGCAGCTTGCCATTCTCTTCCACTTCCATTGTAAACTTGATAGAATGTGATTGACTATTGAGGTGCTTTAGGAAAATATCTAAATTTTCTTTTCTATGAGGCCAAATAATGTAAGTGTCATTGATAAATCTTTTCTAAAGTTTAGGTTTTAATGGGGAGGAGTCAATGGCTTTAACTTCAAAGTCTTCCATGAATAGATTGGCAATGATGGAGACAAAGGTGATCCCATAGCTACACCACAAGTTTGCTCATATATATCATCTTTAAAACTGAAAAATGTAGATTTCAAATATATTTCTACCAATTTAGTTGTGTCAGGATCAGTGATTTTATGGACGACTTCCATGGCTTCATCTATGGGAATGTTAGTATATAGATATTTTACATCAAAGCTAACTAAGATGTCATGCTAATCTAACTTTATTTGTTTGATCTCGTTGATGAAGTGATTGGAATCTTTGACAAAGGAACTGGTGTTCCCTACCATGGGTTTGAGTTTCTTAGCAAGATATTTCGCGAGATGGTAAGTAGGACCTCTAGTGGTGTTGACAATGGGTCTTATGGGGATACCTTCTTTGTGAATTTAAGGGGCTCCATAAATCCTGGGTGTGTAGGGATTGGTTTCAATGAGATTTTTAATGTTGTTTTCTTTGCTAGATTTTATCAAGTTATTTACATTCCCAAAGATCTTTCTTATGGGATTCTTCTTTAATTTAATGTAACAACCACTATTGGTCAGATGATCCAGCATCTTCTCATTATAATCATTTGTGTTCATTATGATAGTCACTCCACCTTTGTCATCTTTCAAGACCACAATATTAGGGTTTTGGTTTAGGGTCTTGAGATTTAGATATTCTTGTTTGGAGATGTTGCTTTTGTGCATTTAAATTAACGCTAAGTACATTTAAGGATTTTTTTTCAAAATCAAGTGTTTTTAACATTTTGAAAATATGATCTACATCCTTTGAAAGTAGTTTCCATATATCTATAATACAATATTTTTTAGTGAATAATTAAATATTTTAATTTACTTTTAAAAGTAATTTGGTACGTTATAGGTTAATGGAAACCCTGATGTAATATTAGATCTGAATGTTTATCTTAATTAAATTAACAAGGTTAGTTATGGTTCTAAATGTTTATCTTAATTAAATTAACAAGATTAGTAATCATTGGAAGGTGGAAATGCTAAATGAGGATTTCACCTATCAGAGAGTTAATGGATAATTACTCCTCTCCCTAGACATAAATATCTCACTTGGGAAAAGAGAGCCAAGAGGGTAGAAAGGAACCTAAGGAAAACAAGAAAGAGGAGACGAGAAATTGTTACTTTTAACAAGACGTTGTTAATGTAAGGTGGAATGTTGTCAGTTGGGGTACTCTTGAGTTGGATTGTAGGCCTGTGGAAACCCTAAGACAGACTTGTGAGTCTGTAAGTTCCTAATCGGACTTGGGTGGTCTTGATGCCTAAGAACAAACCTTGCTAGGTCTCTGTCCAAGAAAATTTGATCTGAAGGTGCAATTGGCTTGGAGGGAGCTTTGGTGAGATACCATGCACGATGGTTGGGAGGAGCATTCTCCCTTCCCTAGTGATTTCCTGTGGCGACCTACCTGACCGTGAACAAAAAAGTATCTCTGTAAATTTTCTGTAGGTTATGTCTTCTTGTGAATTGTTTTTTTTTTTTGTTGTTGGAGAATTGTTTTGTAACTGGTTTCTCTAAATTATTTCTATGAATTGATTCTATAACTAGTTGTAATAAATTGTATTTGTGGAAAAAACAAAGGCTTGGTTGAAAGAAGGGAACAAGGTGAACAATGGTCTGAAGAGGCTTGTCATAATGGTTAGAGTCTAAACTAGAATAACTGTAGGCCAAACAAAATAGATAAGGAAATTCACTTTCTGAGAAACTAATATTCTTGTGTCTTTCACTTGAATGATTGTACGATGGGTGATGTATTAGAAATAATGTTTACAAGGGTTAAACACTAAGGAACTTGATATTCACTTATGTTTGTATATAACAAAAGAACCTAGGTCTAAGGATTAGTTCCAAGTCGGTGTTGACTTGGGTCAGCTAGCCTGGCAGCGTCCCTAAATTATTTATGAAAGCAGATAGATTTTGGGAATATAATCCTTTCCAACCCCAGCCAAATAAATGTTGCTATCTGTATGTAATTGAAGAATGTAAATACAAAGAAAAGGATAAGTTTACTTTCCGATATTAAAAGAGCTATATGAGGGTTAGATCCTTGGGCAAGAAAATAAATGATACTATGAAAAACATAATCATTATACTGTGTATGAGTTAGGAAGAAATCATAAAGAATTGAATATAGGTTGCACGCAAAAACTAGAGGAAAAATTTCATGGAAAATATGTTAATTTTTATTTAGCAACCTACAAAATTTCAACAGAGATAATCGAGAAGATATAAAATCAAATTCCAACATTTATAGGATATTGGATAGCTAAAGTTTGACTTTCAACTCCATCAAAGACACACAATGTCAACTCTAGGCATCTAAGTATTTGCATAATAGTGTTGATGCTTTTTTTTAAATATCAAAGGCTAAGAACCATGCTAAGTTGTTTGAAAGTTTTAATTCATGTATTAAAATAGGGTACCACCATAAGGAATGACCATTCAAGGATAGGCCAAATTCGAGAGCAGCTTAGTCTTACCAATTAAGATGGGATTTAATCACCTTCAAGCCTTCCAAGTACTCTATAAGCAATAAAAGTTCCCTTCACCTTCACCTAGTCTAAAAATAAGAATAAGAGTTTCAAAAGTGATACTTGTCCAATAATTCTTTCTTAAGGGGTTGCTAACTACCTATAATTCCTTAAAAACACCTTCAAAGTTCCATTTCCTTCCATTTTGTTTAGAAAAATATTTTTGACAGAACACAATGGATTGGATATGTGTCTTTATTCTTCATGCCTCCCTGGTTTCTATGGTCTAAGTGTAATTTTCTCCCAATTATGTTATCCTAGAGAAAGGGAAACAAAGGTTTATTTATCCATTGGTAAGCACTAGTTGACAAGACATAATTTGAATAATACTACATTTGGATGGATACTATGACTTTTATACGTATCTAAAATTGTTGGAAAATATAACTAGATTCAGTCTTCATTAATGTATTTGAGTCGTCATAAAATGTACTTGTCAAAAGAATAAATATTTATTATTATTATTATTATTGTATCAATGACTTATTAAAGAATGGGTTTCATGCTTGGGTCATCATTATATTGTCAAATTCCCCATTGTGGACATGTAGGATTAATATTAAGTTTATAGAATCATTATTCATTCAAAGAGACCATACTTGGGATTTTGAATCATATTAGAAGGTTTACTATTGAGTCAAATATAATTTATGTAACCTCCACACCAAGTCAGCCTAGAAGAGATCAAGTTAGCCTAAGGACATCAGTTCGAACTCACTTGGATCCTATAAACAGAGGGAAGTCGAATTCATGTGGAGCATCTCATCTCAAGCTAGTTTGATATCCCTAAGGGAGCTAGAGAAGTACGAAGTGGATCTAAGGAAGAAAAAGGAAGTGAGAGTTGGGTCAAGTCTAAGAGGAATATGAAAATTGAAAATTTGGAGCCTATCTCTCTCAGTTTCATGCCCTAGTTTTGGAGATTGAAGTCTTCCAAGTTTTGTTGTTGCTTGATGCCAGAAGTTGTTGTATAGTCGAAGTTGATGTGAATGAAGTGTTCATGAAAGAGGTTGAATATCTGGGAAGTTGACTTGGTGTGGAGGGAAGGTTTGGTCTTTTTCTAGGGTGAAGAATGTCAAAGAATACTATTGAAAGGAAGATAATTTTTTACTGGGTTTTCTCCTTGAGGGGGGTTTTTCCCTAGCATAGTGCCTACATATTATGTCTCTCGTTTTGTGATCCTCATACATACATAATATGGTAATTGTTTTATGAAAGATAAGATAATAAAGAAGTAAAAGAAGCCAACATAACTCACAAGTAATTATCAAGTAAGAGGAATCAAAGCCTAATATACTTGCATTGATTTCCCAACATGGTATCAAAGCTAAGGTCAAGAAAAGTTGAAGATCACTTTGTTGGCATGGATTCTCCCTCTTTGATGAACTACATAAGAATCAATATCAACACAACTAGAAAATGGATCGAAGTTGCACCTCAAAAACATTAGATATGTTCCAGGTTTGAAAAAAAATTCTTTATATTTACTGTTTAGAAGATAAAGGGGAAAGATTTGCTTTTGTTGATGGAAAAGTATTGGTTTAGGGAAAAGACTCTAGCGTTGATAAAGCTAGGGTTATTGGAGTTCATGAAGGAAGCCTTTCTAGAGTCATTACACCACCTCCTCAAGCTTTGGTTCATATGGAAATCAATCCCATTGAGTTGTAGTATAGGAGGTATGGTCATCTACATTATAAGGTCATCCCTACTCTTAGTCAATTGGTTCATGGTATCCGCAATATGAAGTTATATCATGAAGGTGTGTGCAAGGGATGCTCTTTGGGAAAACACATAAGAAATCCATTTCTGAATATTGAAACTAGGTCTAAAGAGATATTAGACCTCATCTATTATGATGTGTGTGGGCCCATGTCTGACAAATCACTTGGAGGTCATCTTTAATATGTAACATTCATTGATGGAAATTCTAGAAAGGCATGGATGTACCTTATCAAAAAAATGGATGAAGTATTTGATAAGTTCAAGGAGTTTAGGTCCGAATTGGAAACCCTAACTGAGAAACTCTAAAGTCAGACAATGGTGGGGAATGCACTTCTAATGAATTGATTGCATATTGTAAGGGCGCATGGATTAAGAGGGAGCTCATTATTCCCTATTATCCTGAACAAAATGGATTGGCCAAAAGGAAGAATAAGTCAATTGAAGAAGGCATTTGAACTATGCTACTTGATCAATACCTACCAAAATTCTTACTTGGAGAAGCAACAATGACAACTATGTTGTAACAACCCTGGTTAAAAATCCATGTAAAAAAAAATACAAGACCACGGTTGATGGGACATGTATTCCAAGTTGAATGGTGGGAAAAACATCCTAGTCGGTGTTCATTTCAGTTATTATGGCTAAGGAAATTGGCAAAGGCAATGACAAAGGCTTTAGAAAGGGAAAATGGCATTTTGGCACATTTATTCATGAAAATAAAGGAAATTAGGAGAAAAGGAAGGTGAAAGGTCACAAGTTGCATGTGAGGAGGAAATTGAAGAAAAATAATGGAAAATGAAGAAAATAGAGGCCTCATTAATAAAAAGGAAAATGAGGATCAATTGGTAAGCTTGGTCAGTTTAGTTTTGGAGCTCTCTCTCTCTATCCTTTCTCTCATACTCTTGGACACTTTGAGTTTTCTTGGATCACTCTTGGAGGGTGTGGATACTTGGAGTTTTGGAGAAAGAAGGAAAAGGAAGAGTAGGAAAGCATAATAGGACATCAGGATTAGTAGCTACAACAAATTTTGTTTGTAGGTACCGAGTTTCATGTATGTTTTCCTTACTAGTTTTGATATGCATGGCATATGCATGTGGTTTATTGGTCATGATCTATCACTGGCATGGAGGATTGCTTGAATTGACTGTGGATTTGTTTAGCCTTGCCATTTCCTCGATATCCATGGTGTTGTGGGTTCATTTCTTTGTTTTTCTAGTTGGTTCTCATGTTTCCTTAGCTTGGGTTGAGTTACTAGTTCCTAGAGCCTTGGTTGGACAAATGCTCTGGAGCCCTGTAACAGATTGGGTTGAGTTATTAGTCCTGGAGCCTTGGTTGGACAAACACTCTAGAGCCCAGCGATAGTTTTGGGTTGAGTTACTAGTCCTAGAGCCTTGGTTGGAACAAATGCTTTGGAGCCCTGGAAGGTTCAGATAGAGACCAATCTGATGATGATTTTGTAATGTCTGGCCATGAGATGTAACCATTGTTTGATGGGTTGAGGTGTATGGCCTTTGGAAGCCCTAGATGGTTTTGGATTGATGTGTTCTATGAGATCCCACATTCATGCTTGGAATATGGCACGGGGGTGAATGGATGAAGAGAGATTTGGCTTAGCAATTCTATGGTCAGGTTGAACATGGAATTCGCATCCCGGGTTTGGATTTTATTCATCAATATGAGGTTATTTCTCCTTGTAATCCTATGAGTATTATATTGGTTATATGTGGTTTATATGGTTGTGATTTCATTGGTATTTTTGCTGCTATTATGTTGGTTATATATATGTTTTATGACAGTAAATAGTATGGATCTCACATGTTTTTATTGGTAAATGAAAGAACAATGTACCTATGACTTAATGGATGAAATGACAGTGGATGTTTTGAGGAATCAATGTTTCTTAACGATTCTCAGCTAAATATGAGAACCTTATGCTAAGATATGTTATTTACACCTGTAGATTACATATTCATGATATGTTTGATGAAATGCCTGTCATGGCTACTAGGGGTCCATTCAAGGGCTTATTCAAGTATTTTCATTTTCCTCATTGTTTCCTTGTTATATTTTTGTTTTGAAGGTGTCATTCAATTTTGGGCAGTGACCTGGGCTCTAGACCTGAAAAAGTGACTCAAAACCTGGGGATGCTGACACAACACTAAGCAAAATATTCCTTGGACGATGTCTTGCAGGCATGTGAGAGTGTCCAGAGGTCCCTGGATGCTAGCACGCCCATAGCATGAGAGCGTCTAGAGGTCAAGTGGTCCAAAAGATCAGTGGGACCCAGGGTCTGGTTGGTAGAAAGGTTAGATTAGTTCCTGAGGGTCCTAATGCTGATGTTGAATGTCTGTATGGTGTGTTTCCACTGGTTCCACTTCCTTAACGTGACTTAGGAGGTCAAACCATATCATAGTGGCCTCTCATTGCATGTTTACCTTGGCTGGATGGTTGCTTCGGTAGATGTGGGAGGAGGGTGTTACAGAGTGGTATTAGAGCATGGTTCACCCCTCAGACTAGATGGGTGGTGTGTTGGTCATGCATTCATGTTGGTTTCATATGTGTTCGTTAGAATTGTAGTCCATGTGCTTTTTGCATTGGCATGGTGTTGGCTTGAAGGGGCCTGACCTAGGTTCAACGTTAGTTTAGCCAAAAAATCCCTACACTACTGGCCCTTTCGGCATCAGCCCGTGGAGCACGTGTATGAAATTCTCTACAAATCCGGCTCTAATACCATGTATAAATTTCTCTACAAATCTCGCTCCTTTGAGACCATGTAGAAAATCTGATAGTAGGTTAACCCGATAATGCAATATAAATCAAAGCAGAATACTATAACCTACTTCTACTATCAATTTGTGGAAGCTTAAAGATCGAGATGAACAATATAACCAGAAGAAGAAGAATCAATCACACAATACACATGAAAATACTTTGGGGAAAGCCTCAGCTAAAAACCCCACTATTTGTATTATCATACAAGGTGGAAATACATAGAGATTATACAAAGCCTTAGCTCTCACAGCTAGACAACTCTCAATGCAATCCTCACAGATGCTCACAGGAAATCCTGGCTTCTCACAAGCCTTCCTCTCTACCCTCCAAGCTCCTATTTCCTTGCGTTGTTCCTCTAGGATGATCTCCTTCAACCAAGTGGAAAAACTCGATTTACCAAGTGGATGATCTCTTGATCTCACACACTATCAGAACTGCGCAATCCTCAAGGAATGATTCCTTCTTCATGCATGAGTTTTCTTTGTAGGAAAACACATGCAACTAATAGTACATTGTCCTTGACTTTAATCTCATCTGGGTCTTTCTCAGAATAGACATGCATGAGTTTCTGATGAGGGAATCTTCAGTGAATTGGAGTACACTAGTTGAGTGCATGCATGCATCAACTGACTGTTAACTATCTATCAGTTCCTCAAATAGTTTGGAACTAATTTAATTGGACTTAACTCAGTAAACTGAGTTAACTAATTACAACTCAAATATAACTCAATCTTATCTCCTTAATTTAAGGCTTATCTCCTTAATTTAAGGGATAACCCTTGCGTGACTTTAGAAAGACTTCCAATTTGAATTTCTCCAACTAATTAAGTCAAAATAACTTAATTAATTATTTCCGAGTAGCTGTTAAGACTAAATTTGATTTTAATTCACAATTTAATTCAAGGAAAAATTAAATTGGAATATTCTTGTTGCCACATTTCAACACTCCCTCTCAACAAGAAAGGGATTATCTACCACCCCGATGCTGTCCCTATGGAACTCGAATTTACACTTTGACAATGCCTTTGTCAAAATGTTAGCATCTTTCTCGTATGTCAAAATATACTGCAGCAACATGATCCTCCCATCATCAGTAGCTTGCTTTACCTTGTGAAGCCAATGGGAACTCATAATTGACTTGTTCTCTAGTCTCGGAACCATGTCCCAAACACTGTTATGAACTATGGAGTCATACTTCTCCACCATAGCATCAACCCAAATTGGTTGGTGCACTGCTTCCTTAAAGGAAGATGGCTTGGTCTCAACACATTCCCCAGCAAGGGCCACGTATCTAGTGTACCTCTCAGGTGACCTCCTCTGTTTGCGTTGAGAAGATGGTGCTCCCACATTCTCTCTCGCATCCTTCAACAATCTGTCAACTTCTCTTGTGCACTTCCGTCCATCTCTGGAAGACTTTGCTTGAGTGGATGTCTCCACTCCTAGAATCTCTGCATGCGGCTGCTCCGCATCCGTCTGAGGCTCCTCCTCCTTAGGAATCAACAGTTCCTCCATAGCCTGTAGTTGGAGCACCCTCTCAAGGGAAACGTGCATGGTCGCCTTCTCATCAAACTTGAGATCTCTGCAAACCACTGTCCTCTGACTGGTAGGCAAGTAAACCCGATAGTTGTGAGGTTTATCATTGTACCCCACAAGTATCCCCAACTCTGCTGTCGGCTCAAGCTTCTTCCATGCATCCTTTGTCCGACGACAATATATCGATGAGCCAAAGATCCTGAAGTGACCCACATCTAGTCTCTTACCGGAGAAAGCTTCCTTTGGTGTCTTCATCCCAAGTATGCGATGTGGGCTTCTATTCTGCAAATAGACTATTGTGTTGCATGCCTGAGCCCACAAATGAAGTGGTAGGCCTTGGTGATGCTTCCCCTACAATAGTTTTGTTCTTCCTCTCGGCCACCCCATTCTGCTATGGGTTATGAGGTGTCATCAACTCTCATTTAATTCCTTCCGCTGCACAGAAGTCCTTAAACTCTTTAGATAGATATTCTCCATTGTTGTCGCTTCTCAAGGCCTTGATATTCTTCCCTGACTCTTTCTCGACCAAAGCTTTGAACTCACAAAACTTTGAGAAGGTTTGGTCCTTATTCTGCATGAAATAAATCCAGCATTTACGAGAATAATCATCAATGGGAATCACAAAATACCTTTACTTCACTATGGATGCCGTCGAGAATGGTCCACACACATCAGTATGAACTCGCTCTAAGATAGCCTCTGCTTGAATGTCTTGATCATGAAAGGAAGACTTGGTGTACTTTTCCAAGGTACAACCTTTGCATGTGTCAACTTGCTCAAGTTTACCTTTGGGAAGTCCTGTAGATATCTGCTGCATTATCTTCAAATCTCTATGATGCAAATGACCCAATCGCTTGTGCCACAACTCTCCAATGTCTTGGCTTTACACCAATTATGCTTTCGTACTCAATGCTGCACAATTATCTACCTCTAGTTTATACAAATTCTTCACCCGAATCCCTATCCTATTGGTTTGACTCGTGGCTATGTGTCTTAGGAACTCCTTTCCTTTACTGAAGACAACATCTTAGCCTTTGACCTCCAACATCATGACCAATACCAAGTTCTTCTTTAGTCCAAGCACATTCTTCACATGTGTTAGGGTGATACGAGCTCCATGCTCCCTCTGAAAAGCAATTGTGCCCACTCCTGAAACACTATACCTTTTTTCGTCACCCATTTCTATGTGCATCTTGAGGTCTTTCTCCTCCAAGGTACTGAATAAAATTTTATCACCAGTCATGTGGAATGAGGCTCCACTGTCAAGATACCAGACACAATCCATCATCGATGACACCATACATGTGATGAGGCTAAAGTCCATTTCGAATTGAGAGACTAATGCCTCACCTTCTGATCTTTCCAAGGATCTCTTCTTGGACTTCTTTGATGGGAAAGTAGTCACATAATGTCCCATCTCGTGACAATTAAAGCATCTCACTTTAGAATTGTCACCCTTCTTCCCTCCATGAGAAGAATTCGATTTGGAATGGGACTCCTTCCATTTCTATGCCTTACTTACTAAAGCCATATTTTCTTCATCATCATCCTTGGATGAAGAACCATCTCGTGTGCTCCTTCTAATCTCCTCCTACATGACATCCAACCACAGTCGTTCCCAATCTAGCAGTTTCTCCCTTCCATTTACAGAGTCCTGGTAGCTATTCTAGTTCTTTGGAAGGCCAAGGAGAGCGAGGCTCACCATATAATCATCGACAATAGTTATTCCCACACTGCTAAGCTCATCTTTGTAGGTGGTGAGCTTTGTTGGACACCTAATCCCAAATGGGTTAGTGTGGAAGCTAAACAGACTAAGCAGTCCAAGAGACCTTGGGATGTGAATCCCAACGATCACCACATGTACTATAAATGTATATCAAATTGTTAATAAAATTGAATTGCGTGCTTTATCATTTATATCTTTCTCGCTCCCCATGTCTGTTTAACATGGTATCAAAGCAGGCGTATTCCTACCCTGCATAATTAATTTGAGCCATTTTTTTATGGCCTATTTTGTGCAGTTTATTTCTGCCATATTTATTTGAACGTTTCTCTGCCTCACTGCCATGAACGTTCCTGAAAGAAGTGTTGTCCATTATCCTCTGTCCTGACATAACGCCTCTGTCCTTCCAGCGCTGCATGCCTCTGCCTGAACGCATCTGACGCATCTGTCTGGTTAACACCTGAAGGAGAACGCTGCTTTTGTACCTACTCCACCTGCACACAAAAGGCTGCTCTCTGCATACAAAACGCTCCTGCACTGTCATTTCATGTTTCAGCGCTGATGCCTGACATGGTATGAGAAACGCAAGTATCAGTTCTTGTATTTACGCTTGTGTATTACATTGAATGCAACATATGTTGATCGCTGCCTCATCCATCGAACGGCCTCCCATCTATACCTCGGCCCCTCCACCTTTTGTTCTACCCACGCAGCCGTAATTTTCAGATTGCGGGTCGAATTCGAATGCACTGTAACTGGCCTGAACAAATTCGCCATACTTGACGATCTCTCATCTCAGATTCTCGTCCAAGGGATCAAGAATTCCTTCCCAGTTCTGAAAAATTTCAAACGCGGTAATAACGGCTAGCCAGCTCGACGTGAAGGCAATGGAGGCCTTGAGGTTTCCTTTTGGCGTTCAAAATTGGCTACACTACCATAAAATAAATATTGATTTTTCAGTGACATCACTGGTTTGGAGTCATCCACAGCCTGTGCACCAGTACGGCAATTGCCTTTTACATGAAGCCATCCTTTCACTTTTACTTTTGAGATTCTCAGAACTGAGGGGCTAGGCATTGGTGATGGAGTTGGAAAAGTTGTCGAATTCGAAGGGGACGGAGAAAACAAAGAGTAGTCATCACCTATAATGGAATTAGCTGAGAAATACTGCTCCATTATTGGAGACGGATACTTATTATACGCACTTCTCTGGTTGAATCTCGCCACTTCTTCCACATATGTTTTTAAACTATTTTCTTTACTAGTTGCGTCTTCACTGCACGATGTATGAGCCTTGGTTCTCAGCCCATAAAACAGTTCTGAGAGTGTTCCACGGTGGTGCTTTGCTGGATAATTATTCATTTGGTTTCCTTGCATGTTTTTTGAGTATGCGAATTCCGAAGTTTTATCTATGATTTCACACTGTTCAGTGCAGATTTTATCATCTTCTTTGTGCGCCCATAATCTTATATTGTTCTGCTGCTTATGTGAAAACTGACATTGACCAAGGGCTTGATAACATTACAGTGTATTGTATGACTAGTATCACTAGAATGAGATATGACTATGGTATGGCCCTTACGTCATGAGGAATGACTCTGGACCTTATTCTCCAAGATCTGTATTGCTCTCTCAGTAGCATCGAATACAGCGGCACGCAATATAATGGCTCGATGTATTTGCTCTGTGGCTTGATATGATCGACAAAGGCTCATTGTGGCTTGATTATATATATATCAGAAGCTTTTTATATGATTAGTTGTAGCATTCCATTGATATTTGATTACACCTTCAATCACCTGAAGTGAAAAGAACTTTGTATTCAGATACTACTCCATATACTACTTTTATGAGTTGAATTTCAAGCAATACTCACTTTGTTGGACTGGCGCGGCGGAACACACCGGTTTCTCTATTGCAGTATCTAAAACATGATAAAATCTGTTTTGAATTAAGAGTTTTGAACACGTGCCTTCTGAGAGTCCTGGGAGGCGGTTTTCATATGCGTAGTCCACCCTTCGCTCATTGAAATTGCAAGCAGATCTCTCTGAAAATCAGTGAATTTGGGCATGTGAAGCTCGCTGTTAGAGTGTTATCTGCTATTTTTGTATCATTTTTATTGTTGGATAATGAAAGGATTTGTCTAGCATCGGCATTTCAATGTCGTTCAAAGAATAATAGCTCCCCATTCAACTCAATCTCAACAGGCCTCAGGAAGAATATCTAAAGCTAACCTTAGAGCAGACAAGAGGGTTTCATCGCTATGTCGGTTCGTCACATTCAGTTCATAGACCAGGTTAGGAATCATTTCTACAATCTGCGCCAATTGTGTTAAAATATGTGAAGTTCCTTGAATACCATACATTATTCTAACGCTAGCAAGCATTCACATCCACAAAATGTTTGACAAAAAATATTGCCCCCTTTAAAGTACTCAATCCAGCGCTACTCCATACAATTAAGCCGTTATTTCCTGTAACTAAGCATTTCAATGAGTAGCCGGTGAAGGATCACGCGCAATACCATCCTTCAGTATTCACTTGCTATTGTCATGGTCTAACTTGGATTTACGTGGCGTTTACTTATCGTAATTCATTGTCTATGAGAGATAATGGCCAAACTTGAAGATGCATTAAAGTTATTGAATATTCCTAATTCATTCCACTATTGAATGAGATGGTCAAAGTCAACCAAAGAAACTCTTTTTTTGACCATTCAGAAACTTATTTGCAAATGCACAAGAAAAAGATCGATTTTTGCCAGCTTGAATCACAGCTACAACAAGAAGAACTACAGCAATGGAGTCATTTCATTTCTGAAACCCGTTTCTGTTCAGAAGATTGAAAACAGACTCCATAAACAGCAAGTTAATAATGCAGCAATTTGTACATGCAGATGCGAAACTCAGTCTGCACTTCCCAAGCC